>CAUYRT010071852.1:0-20948 GCA_963574885.1 Lepilemur ruficaudatus
ATCCTGCTGCTGAATAAGGTTTGGTTAGTTCTAGAGAAAGGGACAAATACTTGCATTCCTTTGGAAAGTTGGTGCAAGGGAAACCAAAGTAGAGTACAGAGATGAAAGAAATAAAATAAAAAAGAATGAATATAAAGCAAAACAACCGTATTTTAGAAGGAAGAACTCTGGATGGCTTTTTTTTCTTCATTTTTTAATTAATTCTATGAAGATTATTTTTTAAAGTATTATATTTTTAAATCTAAAAGGCAATCCTCTATGTTCTAAAATCTTACAAAAAATTTTCAAGAAACAAATGTACCCTAATTCTAGATTAAGGGTAGATTTATTCATTCCTTTTTATTTGCTTTAGAGGTGATTATACAAAGCTTAAGATGATAACAGAGAAAAATCAAATAACCAGAAAGTTTTGCCCACAGTATCAAGAAATCCATTTAATTACTTATTTTAAGTAAAAATTCAGTAACAAATTGGATCTCTAAATCTAAAGATTTAAATGCTTCATTTCTCTTTATTCTCTATTTTCCTGTTCAGAATGAAATTCACAAAATGCAAAGGGCCTTCTTGTGTGTGTTTTGGGAACAGCCGCAGGTATTTTATGGAGTGGGTATGGGCGTGAGGGGAGTGGGACGCAAGACTATGTATTGTTCAGCAGTTTTCTTGGATGGACAGGACTTCCAAATGATAACAGGTGCTGGGAGGCTAAGAGCTGATGTGCAAAGGCTGAGTCTCCATTCTCATTGTAGGAAAGACAGGAGACTACAGAAGAAATAGTCCAGATTCAGAATATCCCTGAATTTAATACAGTGCTAGAAAAGACCCAAGACCATATGCCTCAACACACACTCCATGGAATGATCCAATTTATTAGCAACTCTAGACAATATTCTATCCAGAGCCTGCATGAATAATTTAGAATTATGCAAGATGATCAAAACTAAATTTTTGTTGTTGCTGTTGTTGTTTTTATTGTTCTCTTTCCTTTTATCTCTCTTTCTCAAGAGCTCCCTCTCCATCTTTTCCTCTAATTTAATTCTGTCAACCCTAACTTCATGACATAGGAAAGACTAAAGTGCATTTTTTATATTTGCATATCAGATTCTAGTTATCTTTATTTCACAAATGACTTGCATATGTGTGTAGACAGAATCTCTGTGCCATTCATTGAGGAATTGGGGCAATAAGAATTGGCATTTTATTTCTTTTCTCTTATTTTGAAAATACTAGAAAAAAAATGAAATACCTTTTCAAATTATATTCCTTCTAGCAAACAGTCAAACTTTTTACTCTTTTCCTTTACTATTCTAGTATTGTCACATAGTTATCATCCTTTCAACTTTTTTTTAATGGGTTTGTGATCTACAAATAATACAAACTGAGGTTTAAAAATCACGTTATTCTGAACACTGTAGAATGATTGCTGGCAAATATTTTTCAGTATGTTGTCACCGAAATATCACATACAAGTTAGATGTTGTGTAATGCATATGTCAGGATAGAACCTTATGTTCACAGGTTTTGAAAATATAATTTCTAACTTCAACAAAATAGAAATGAGATATCTATTTTCAGAGTGTAAATTCATTCTGGAACACTGACAGCCTGACAAATATTAAAATGAGTCCTGTATTCCAAAGTGACAGCCTAGGCTAACAGGAAACTTTTACAGTCAGGACAAATCACTTGAAGATACTGCCAATTTACCTTTTTATTTCTTTTAATGTGTTTTTTGTGGAATTACTTTTTTGCAGTTTTGACATGTTTCAAAACAGTAGCATAATAAAATTATGTTTAATTCATAATTGTTATTTCAGAAAATAAAGAAATTTTATTTTCCATTTTCAACAAAACAGGTTGCTAAAAAATATTAGTGACATTAAGGCTACTATCTATTGAGCCCTTTGTTCAGCTCCCTTCCACCATACCTGCATGTTTTCTCTAATCTCACAAAATCAATGAAGTAGGCTCTGATTCCGCATTTTACAAAGGAGGAAAATGTATTCACAGGGCCTATGTGTTCTTGGCCATGACCACACAACTAATAAGTGAGGGCATCAAAATTCTAACCAGAAGCTGACACCAAAGTACATGATTTCCCTGTTTGTATTTTCATTGCTGACTTGAATAATGTAATAACTTAACAGTTAATATGTATCTATAAGGATTTTTATTAGGCCTTAAATTACACACACAAATTAAAAAATACTGCCATTAAGGAATTTAAAAGTTCTCATCTATTCAGTATATGCACTCTCTGTATGTTTGTAAATTTTTACATGTTTATTTTAAAATTTCCAAACATTAATAGCCTGTGTTATTATTCTGCAATTAGTAATTCATATATGATCCTACAATAGAAATTAACATGATCGAATGATTCCAACAATTATTCAGAGTTCTTTTCCCAGGATATTATTTCTAGGCAAATGTCTTCCCTCACCTTGCCCAGAGCTGTGCTAATAATTACTATGATCTCTCTGTAATAACCCAATATCTTTAATTAAAGTTTTTCTAAAAAATGTGTTTCCAGGCAAGATGAACACATATTTATAGACATATGGAAGCTGTTCTCCATTGCCTCTAGCACATATACTAAAATGATCACCATATATATGCAGAGGTATACACACTCATATTCTTAAACTTGAATTGACATCAAAATCTACTTACCCAAGTAGCAAAACCTGCAAGCATTTCTGCTAGTAGCCATTACATTAGCATCAGATTGAAAGAAAAACAATCACAATAACATAAACTTTGGTGCCAGTCACCTTCCAATTTTCCTTACCTTTCTCTAGTGCAGAAACAACAGATACTCAGAACCTGGATCTGTGACCCACTGTGAATGACTTTGGAAATAGTGCAAAGTAACCTTTTACTAAATCCATGTCCACTCCTACAACACTGTAAATCAATTCTAAACAGACATCTCCTTCAGTGAGCATGAACACACTACAGAAAATTTCTCAGCACAGAGAGAGAACACCAAATCCATAAAGTCTCAGAATAATTCCCTCCTTAAAGATGTATTTGCCTGAGGATTTAGATGAAAACCTTAGAAAATATATGATTTGTGCCCTCAAGCCAAATCAACAGGATATATCTTCCATGAAATTAGTTCAAATCAACATAAGAAAGGGAGAATCATATAGAAAGAAAAGAAATTCACAGATGGAACAGGCACAACACCGAGTTTTTTTTAAGAGGCATAGAAAGAGATAAATTCTGTAGAATAGTCAAATGATTAAATAAAGGACAAGGTTAAAATTTGTATAGAACACATGAAATTGCAAAGAGTTCAATATATCAAGAAAGAATATAAAGTATATGTAAGAAAGATGTCAAAGTTCAAAGCAGGAGATACTAAGTGTTCCCTATGAGAAGTTTCAATATAATATTGATAAATGTTCACTTAGTCTTAGACTAAACTAATAAAATGGATGTCTATCTAGTCATATTAAGGTAGAAATGTAAAATGCTCATAGACAAATAATAACTCACTAACCTGTAGAAGAAGAAAAATGGTGCCAATCTTAACTTCATCTATGGCAAATTACAAAACAATATTAACTGTAAAGATTTGAGGGGAGGGGGAAATGTGATATATCTTCAGAGTTAAGCCTCAAGCAAATTTTAGTTATTACAGACAGGTAAACAAAAAATTTTTAAATGGAAGTGCTCAAAAGTAAAACAAGTAAGGGCAGCTCTTGAATATCATTCCTATGTTAAATAAAAGACTAATAATCAAAAGGACTTTCAGTTAATAAAAGAAATAATTAGACCTTCTAAAAATAGCCCAAAGCCAAGAAATATAATTGTACTTTTTAAATTAATATTTTATTTTAAAGTAAGAGACTATTCTAAATGGCAATTGCTTCAGATCTTCAAATTCCTTTATTAAAGGGTCTATTCAATAAGATGAAGTTAAAAAAAAAAAAGCAGGGAAAAAAAGAAAAAGTCAATGGCAATCTGCTTCTAAAAAACACATTTGTTTCTTGTGCTGGTATGATGGTGAGCATATGGCAAAGGGGTTAGTTAGCTTGATTGAGCTAATCATTTCACAATATATAGTATAGCAAAATATCCAGTTGTTTGTCAATTACAACACAATAAATCTGTAATTTTTTAAAAGATATTAACTAGGAAGTAAATAGAAAAAAAATAACAAAGTAAAACCTATTTACACAGGCCAAGAATAGTAGGAAAGCCTACAATTTGAGGCAGAGCAAGCATTTTTCTCTTCTTCCTGGTAAAACTCCATTAAAATTATAATAATGATTACATTTATCTTTCTATTGAAAAGATCTAAAGGAGATGGACCGTAAGTACACAAGACATTTCAATGAATTCATAGCAAATCAGCAGATTGTAGAAGCCTTGTGAAATACCACGCAAACACACTAGTGGTCTGACAGGAGCCGACATTTCCTGCAGAATCCTCAGCACGTGACCACGTGGGCAGGCCGAATGGGGGCTGGAGGGAGATGCCCAGGTGCAAGTCCCTCCATAGGTGGTCTGTTTCATCACTGTGCTAGTTGTCTCCGCACATTAACCTCTAACTTCTCTGCTGACCCCTTCTTGAATTCCCAAGTACATTTTATCCTGTGTAAAACCCAGAGGATTCTTTCACAAAGAAGCAAAGGCACCTACGCAAAGAGAACTGGATAGTTTAGGTGTATGAAAATCATCGACATCGGATAAATGTGACCAAATTACACTTAGGGATAAGAAGCATAATCATATATTAATATTAAAAAAACATATCGCTCAAATATAAATAATAATCAATGCTCTTCAGAGAAATTTTCAAGTCAACACAAAGTAAAAGTATAATTCAAAATTTCCGGCCAGGCATGGTTGCTCAGGCCGGTAATCCCAGCATTTTGGGATTACCGTGCGGAGGATTAAGTGCGGAGGATTGCTTGAGGTCAGGAGTTCAAGACCAGCCTGGCCAACATAGCAGAATCCTGTCGCTACAAAAAAAAAAAAAAAAATTAGCCAGGTATGGTTGTGCACAGCTGTAGTCTCAGCTACTCAGGAAGCTAAGACAGGAGGATGACTTATGCTCAGGAGTTTGAAGTTACAGTGAACTTTCATTGTGTCACTGTACTCTTGTAATAGAGTGAGATCTTGTCTCTAAAACAAACAAGCAAAAAAATGAAATAACTAAAATAAAATTTCAAATCAAAGGAACTGTAGTATAAGAGGTTGGTTGATAAGCATTAAAACCTTTGTTTGAGTGATGTACTTAATGTTAAATAATTGTTGTAATATGGTTATTGAATTAGTCAGAGTAAGCTATTTGTGGGATAGGGGTAGAGGCGCCCAAATCTTAATGGCTTAATACAAGTTTATTTCTGGCTAACAAATAGGTGAATGCCAGTGATCTATTATATGAGAGGTTTTCTATCTTGTGACTCCTTTTAATATGGCCTCAGAATCTTCTGTGGAGCCATGTGCATCCTGCTGGATGAGGGGAAAAGAGCAAGACTGAAAATCACATGAAGCTTTTATTGGCCATGCCTGGAACGCATCTGTCATACAGACCTGCATTCTATCAGCCAGTGATCTGAAAGACCAAAATAGATACCCCTTTATCAACTACGACAGACCCTAATGTTAAAAAGACAAAAGTTGCCTATGGGTTGAGGGTTTAGGGCCCAGATGACATGGCAAATTTCTAAATTCCTATGACCACAGCAAGATAAACACACTCTTGCTAAACTTCCTAACAGTAGGAGCTACCAGGCAAATTATCAGACCCCTCCTAACTCTAATTTAAGACCTAGACCACTACAACCCTGGTTGGACAGGAGACCAGCCTTACTGTCTTTTCTGATAAGCACGTATAGACCTTAATCCAAGTGTCAGCTAGTTTAGGCAGGCCTGCACAAACTGCCTTTTTGTTCTATAGTTCACTTTTTAATGTAAATAGCCAAATTCCACCTCATTTGAAAAAAAAACCCAAAGTGAACATATATTTACCCATTGTACATGCTCTCAGCTGCCCTCATAATATGTACAGCTTTTCCCCAAACCTGTCAGTTATGATTCCATATGTGTAATATGAACTCTGCAAGACACAAAACCCAAACTGCCCCTTTCCTCTTTGAGTAAAGCATCCTCGCCACGTACTCTGGAGACTGTCTATTCCTGGTCTGCAAGCTGATGTCACCAATAAAGCTCTCCTTTCTACTATTTAACCATCCTGGTGGTCTTTTTGATGATAAGCCATAACTCACACTGTTGTACCTATCTTGAAAAATGAAACCTACTTCAATGCATATTAGGTAAGAGGATAGGTTGGCCAAAAATAAGCTAGTTTCTACCACAGTTACAAAAGAAAAGATTATAAATGTCATCAGTAATTATTGATTTTTAAAATTTATAATAATTTGAAGTAAAAAAAAAAAAAGCATTCATAAAACTACAGTATAAACCAGCACATTACAATGGGAATTAGTAAATTATTATCATTTCCTTATATTATTTAAGGGAATGTCTTAAAATTAATATCTTTCTATATTCAACATTGATAATGAGAAAAATAGACTTAAATAACAAATAGCAGAATTTTAAAATCATAAAATTATATGCATACTTTCCAAGACACTTATAGGAAAATCCCATGTAAAATAGTACAAACGAGAGACAATAAAACACAAACAAATATATGTAAAAATCCAGTTTACTCGAACCTAAAATGCATAAAACAAGAAATTAAAAAAAAAATAAAAGAAACTATTAAAATTTATTTACTCTGAAAATAAACACACAAAAAAAATCCCTGAAACGGTGGTTGACTATCAAATACAGTGCACAAAAGAAGCCAAAAAACAACAAAAAGAATATCATATAATCTGCTTCCATTTATATAAAATTTCAAAAAAAAGGTAAAATAATGGATTGGCAATGAGGATAGTGGTAGCACATTGGAAGGTTATCATTATAGAAGCTACACGGGTGAGCACTTCTGTTTTCCTGGGAGTATTCTATTTCCCTACCTGGGCATTTGGTTTTAAAGTTACACACACTATATTAATATTCATTGATTCTTATAATTCTGATGATGACAAATCACAGAAGTCTGCCCTTTTCCACAGGGGATAAATTCCAAGACACAGAGTGGATGTCTGAAACCACGGATAGTACCGAACCCTATGCATACTGTTTTTTCCCATACATACATAACTATGATAAAGCTCAATTGATTAATTAGGCATAGTAAGAGATTAGCAATAACTAAAATAAAATAGACCAATTAGAACAGTATACTGTAATAAAAGTTATGTGAATGTGGTCTTTTCCCCTCTCCCAATTATCTTCTAGTGCTGTACTCATCCTTCTACTTTGTGTGCTGACGTGAGATGATGAAATGCCTACATGACGAGATGCAGTGAGGTGAATGACGTAATAAACATTGTGATGTAATGTTTAGGCTACTGCTGACCTTTTGGCGATATGTCTGAAAGAGGATCATCTTTTTCTGGTGATCCTGAGTCATCAAGCTATGACTATGTCCAGGGCTAGAGGTCACAAAGAGACAATGTCAGCGACTCATGGGCAGGGAGTTTCTACAGTGTGGACGTGCTGGACAAAGGGGAGAATCACGCCCTGGGTGGGACAGAGCAGGGCGACGTGGGATTTCATCAAGCTACTCAGAATGTCTGTCGGGCAATTTAAAACTTATGGATTATTTATTTCTGGAATTTTCCATTTAATGTTTTTGGACTGAAGTTGGCTATGGGTAACTGAAACTGCAAAAAGTGAAACCTTGATAAAGGGGAACTACTGTAACGAAGAAATAGCACTTAAGATGGTGATGCTTATTTTGTAACATCCTTTCCTTGGGCTCTATAATTCTTGGCATCCATTCAAATTACAAATAAGGGCAGCCAATTTCTTTGTTTAACATAATAATAGCTTGGCTGTAAGATTGTCTCCTCAGAAAAGAAGATCTCCCTGTGGGCGGCTAAGAAACAATACTTGAAGGATAATGTTTGATCATGAAACAACAGCGTTAAGGTTCAAGCCAATAATTCCCTGACACCAATATTTAAATGTATAGTGTAAATTGTCAGACCACTTTCTTTTTGTCTTTTTCAATAGGAGTCAGCCTGCAGAATATTGGAATATTGAAGTAAAGCTACAGGGTTTAAAAGGGCACACAATAATCAGTTGAAATAACAAAAGAAAGTCAACCAACTGGGTGTGATTATAAACAAATTATGAGGATCATTTTTGTTTAATAAATTTAATTCACAGAGTCACAAAAATGTAGCATCTTAGAAGTAGCCATAGGTACTAACTTAACTCTATTTAGCCAAGAGCCAAATCTCTTCCATAAATGGTCAACTAGATTATGTTCAAACATCACTACTGGCGAGACACTATCTCTTAAGACAGCATTCTCTTTGGGGGAAGATTTAATCATAAGAAAAAATCTTTAAAAATATTTCATCATAGAAGATTTAAACATTCACCTGTTCTTTATCCCTTTGAATTATAAAAAATAACGTTAATGACTCTTCTATATGTTATGGTAGTTTCAAAACATAATTTGCAAAACAAACCTGCAAGTGAAGCATTATCCTTATTTCATATTTAATTACACTAAGCCGTATAGAATTTAAGAAACTTATGCAAGTTCATACATCCAGAAAGTGTCATGCAGACACTGGGGCCCAGAATTATCAGAATTGTCAGCTCCATGCATTCTAATTGTGCTTCCGAAGGCAACAAGCTTAAACAGCTTTGCTTTCTCCTTGCTCATTTTATCTTGCTTATATTAAGAACATGTGTTATTTTCCAGGCACATTTGCAGTAATAGGAATTCTATGGAAACTATAATCTGGAGGTAGAGAAAGATATAATTGCACAAATAAATATATAAATTATTGTGAGAGATGTTTAAGAAAAATAAGGGGTTCTGAAGGGCATATGCTGTGGTGGTATGACCAGTCTGGAAAGCTGGGCCCTGACGAGTGAGGTAGAACTTGTTTAAGGGACAGCAAGTTCCCAGTTTTTAGAAATGAGAGGTGAAGACAAAGAGAGATTTAAACTGTGTGGAAACACTGGGTTCTCATAGCACACATAGATAATGGTCCACTGAATAATTTGAATGGGGTTGGGTGACATGATTAGGTTTATATATTCATAGGATCACACCTGCTGGCAGAAAATTTTGATATTTTTATTGTTGCATTTCATTTTCTTGGGCTCAGAGGTGATTTGAAAATAAACAAAGATAGTCATAGCTTCTTAAACCAATGAGATGCTCCAGCTTAACTCTAGGCCCTCATTCCCCTTTGCCCCTACTTGGTGGTTATTGATAATTGTACCATCTTTCAGACTGGACATTTGTTTACCATTGGTATTGGTACTGAGGTGGCCAGCTTCAATCTTCTGCTTTACCTGCCTAGACTTTGAAGAATTTGAGTTTCTAACTTGACAATAGAGTGTGCTGTAATGAACAACAGACCGTATGTGAGACATTAGACAAGTCACTTACCTACTATGGAATTTAGTATATTTACCTGGAATTTAATAACTTTGTATGTAAAATTATTTGGCTGAAATTAATGATCTCCAAAATTCCTGCCAGCTCTAAAATTTAGGCAATTTTATTTTTAACAATCAATTTTAGAGTTTTCTAATGTGATCTGATAACTTAAAAATTATTATCTTCTGCTTTAGGTCCCTTAAGCAAAGAATGAGAGGTAATTTCCCCCATCTATTATATTTTAGAAATATAACTAAGAATTTGGAATATAAGGTATAAGCCAAGGGTCTCAAAGTTAGTTGGAGATCTCACGGCTTGGGTGAATGGGCATCAGCTGCTCAGCTCCAGCTGAGAGCTATTCTAGAGGAACTCATGCCCAAGTTGGTAAATCTTCTGATTTTTAAAAAGAAGTCAATGATTTGGATATGAAATCTCCTTATTTTTTAAGTGTTGGTAATAGATTTGTTTTGTTTTAAAATGTCATGTGGGTTACAAACCCAAACATGTCTGCAGGTATAGACCATGGGTCTTCAGAATACGACTTCTCTCGTAAGCTCTTCTTTTCCTCTCCTGGCTACTATCTCTCCCTGGTCTAAGCTTTTGTGTCTGTCAACAGCTGCTCCATGTTTCAGAGGCTCTGTTGAAGGAAACTTAACTGTAATAAAAGATAACATATGAGAAAGAATTCTCAAATCACTTAGCCAAGCTCAACTGAAAGATCAATATTTCTTCAGACAAGAAGTGAAACATAAATGTAAAATGGTGAGCAGAGACTGAACAGAGACCTCAGATCTAAAGGCAGACAGACAGTTGAGGATAGGAGTCTAATTTTTAAGAAATTTCCAGAATTGGAAAAAAAGTGAAATGTGAGAAATAGCATATGTAAAAATAAAGAACTCTCATAGTGAAACTACTGAAGATTATGAATAAACACAAAGTGTTAATTGTTTCAGTGAAAAGCGAGAAGATTATCTACCAAGCAATAACACTAAGACCAAGGATATATTTTCATTAGCAGCAATAGAGGCCAGAAGATATGAGTATGCATGCATTAAAAGGGCAAAGGGAACCATATATTTAACATGTTATCATGCAAGAATAAATACAAAATATAATCATTTTAAATGCAAAATACTAATACATTATCACAAGTCTGATTTAAAAGTATCATGAATTAAAGTGATTCCAGATAGAAGAGCTGGGATACAAGAAAGAAAGAGCACAGAAATTGACAAAATATGATTGATCAGCTCTTGATTTTAAGCAGTCATAAATAATTATGTGTACTTTTTAAAGGAATAAACCAAAAACTCCATAGAACAATAATAGTAAGATTCAGGGCAAGCAGTGAAGCCTTTCTACAAGTAAACTGCAAAGTCTCCCTGATTGTCAGAAGAATTGATACCACAATGGACTTCTTTGAACAAACTTACTATACAGTATACATAACATTAGCCAGGCACAGTGGTGCATGCTTACCTTAGCCAGGCACAGTGGTGCATACCTTAGCCAGGAACAGTGGTTCCAGCTACTTACTTGGGGAGGCTGAAGCGGGAGTATGACTTGAACCCAGGAGTTGGAGGCTGTAGTGTGAAATGATAGGACCTGTGAGTAGTAACTATACTCCATCCTGAGCAACATAGCAAGACGCCATCTCAAGAAAAAAAAAAGAAAGAAAGAAAGTGTAATCACAGAATCCAAAGACATGCAACTAGTAATGTGTAAATCATGAAAAAGAAAGAAAGGAAATACAGAAAATGGAAATACAGAAAAGGAAATATAGAAAAATACAGGAAATACAGAAAAATGTCTCAATAAAATACAAGGTAGAGGAAAAAAATGTATAAGGCAAAGAAAATGAATGGTGAATAGAAAATACAAAATAAATGAGTAGAAAATTTATTTCTGTATTATTAAACACAACAGATATTACTAGATTATTGTTATTTATATGTTTTATTAAATAAAAATAATATAAAATAATTTAACATTATGTTACTTACTGTATGTTCATCTAAATGAGCACCACATAGAAACATACATATAACAAGATAAAAAAGATATTTTAGTTAAATATCAATTTTTAAGAATTTGGGATAGTAATATTAATATTAGAAAGAATATAAATTAAAGCAAAAAGTACTAATAGGAATTAAGATGATCCCTACAAAACAAAGAACATTTTAGTAAGATGATTTATGAAAATCTCATACTGATACATGTAATACTAAAATATATAAAATAATATTTCAAGGGGTTATTAAAAATCCCACATTAGATAAATAGTGGAGGATTTTAATATATTTTTACCATAAACATATAAAGTAACATTTATAATAGAAAGTATTGAACAAAAATGAACAAATATGACCTAAAAGGTGGAGAACTCCACATGCAAGAAATAGAAAATATAATGATTTTTTACGTTTGTATAAGATTTGACTAAAATAAGCGTTTTATAACTATAAAAGAAATTACTTAAGTGTATGGAAATTTTTTGTTTTGTACCATATTTCTTTGTTTTAACTTCTTGTACTCTATAGGAATTAATTCAACTTTATTTTACAGTTTGGTTTACCTTTTAGCTCCTAGTATTCACTGAACTATAACACAGGCATTGCCTACTTAACATGAACAATCTGTTACCAAAAGTTTGGCACTTGTCACCAAGGCCACATCAGAAAAACAAGGACAAGTGGCTTGAGGAGAAGGAAAGGAAGGTTTATTAATTTGCCAGCAAATGAGGACAATGACAGACTTGCATCTTAAAGTACCATTTTCCTAACGATAAGCAGAAATACAGAGCTTTTAAAGGGAGGGGTTTCAGCTTCAAGCTATTACTGTTTAACTGTAGTTGAAAGTTCTGATCCATCCTGTCTCTGGCAAAGATAATTTCATGGTCACCATCAGGACAAATCCATTGAGCCATCTCCTGTGGTACAAAGGACGATTCCTTGCCCCTCTAATCACTGGCTTTGGCAGGGATGCAGGTTTTAATTCCCAAAAAGAGTAGGGGGGATTAAAGAGACAGCTCATAAAACATTTTTACCCCTTTTCAAGCTGTTCCCTCTGTAACATATTCCCCACTGTCGATCTTACCCTTCCATATCTAGAGGAGGAGGGGTTATGTAGGCATCAAGCTACTTCCTGATGAATTGGGGTGATGTTTTAGTTGGAACATTTATACTTATTTATGCCATTGCAGACCTTTTGCAGATTTACAAAAATAAAGAATGCAACAGATTACCAGGTGAAAGGGGGCATAAGAAACAACTACAACTGTGACAATTGACAGGATAAAATGGAAGAAGATACTTGATAAGAGAGATTTTACCCCACTGGGTATCTCAGATACCAGTAGGACTGTGGGTCCTTACTGTCACCTTGCATGCAACGTCTGATACAGGGCTGGGCAAGAAAGAAACATGGGACCTCTGAGTACAAGGCTATTAGTTGTGCCCGGTAGGTGATCTGAGAGACCAGTTTCTGCAAATTCAGAAATCATATACAGGAATACTTGCACCAAATGAGATTTTGGACAGCAAACCCAACAGTGAGACAAATCAGTGGAAGTGGTGATAGCTCAGGAAAACCTTATTAAAGAGTTGGCCCTCAATCCCATAGACAGAACAAATAAACAAAGAAAGGTTAGCAAAAATATCATTTTCATTTTTCCTTCTCCTTAAACAGATAGCTTAGACTGCTTAAAGACTGGCACATCCACTGGAAGCTTGGGTCCTCTTCTTCCATGGGATACCTCTTTACTATAGAATGATGGACCTTGACAAGATTTTTACTCCTGACAATTTCAATGAGGTGTGAGTTGTTAGAGGCACTTCATGTGGTCTCTTTCACTTCTTTGTTTCCACCTGTGGCAGAGGCCTGAAAGAGGCAAACTCATACGTAGTGGTTAGCACCTGACCACTCATTTGACATATTGCTTTACTCTGCTTTCTTTACTCATGGTTATATTACCATACTCACCTCAGAGTGCTAAGAAGGAGCTCTCAGAAACTATTTCTTATTGGCTTAACATATGGCCTGCATCCAAGGGCCACCCTTATCCAGAGGAGGATGAGTGGCAATACCCTATCCCACTGTCCTGCATCAATTCTAGCATGCATGCAATTTCCATTCTAGGTGTAGGACTTTGCTTACTTCCTGAGTTATCTCCACTACAAAAAGGATCCATTATCACTCTTGTTGGAGGAGGGGAGCCTATAAACATCTTGATGATCTGAAGGAGGATCATCTAAGCCCAGGAGTTCAAGGTTGTAGTGAGCTATGGTCATGACACTGCACTCCAGTCTGAGCAAGAGAGCAAGAATCTGTCTTAAGAAAAAAAAAAAATTAAAGACAACACTAGCACTGAATTGCAAATGCTTGTTCATCATATGACCACCAGAGAATGGCTGATTAACCCAACTAAGGTAGAGGGACCAGTGCAAATGGTGAAATTTTCATGCATAACTTGGACCAAGATGACTAAAGTTATCTCTCAGAGAATACAAATAAACTATTGTTTTTGTCAGCTACAAAGTCAAAACAAGAAGCACAAAGTTGATCAAGTTTGGTTTCTAAAAATATCATCTGAAAATTGTATTAGCTCATATTCACACAGTTACCAGTAAACAAGCTGAATTTAAGTGGTGGTTGAAGCTACAACAGGCTCTCTTGAAGCTTCAAGTACCAAGGTCCAATGGAGTCCTTTCCAGCATTACAAGTTCCTTGTTCTAATGACATTGGAAGTTATGGCTAGGTGCCTCTAAGCTAATTGGAGCCTTTGGCAAAAGCCCATGACTGCCATTTAGTAGCAACCTCTGGGATTTTGGGATGGAAAACTCCCTAAGGTGTTCAACGTACACTCAACATTTGAAAGGTCTTTTACTGGGCTTTAATTGAAACTTCCTCTATTGTGAAAAAACATAAAATACTTTGAGGTCTGAAATATCAGAATGTCCCAGGCTATGACAGATCATCATTCTGACAAGAAAGGAAATGTATGAAATAATTCCGTCATTAAATGATAATAGCATATTCAAGAACATGCAGCATTAGAGACCATTGGGGATATCCATTGTGTACATGAACACGTGATTTCCATGCCTTTGGCCCCAGCATTGCATCCCCTTGAGGACTTCCTGACACAATCAGAATAGACTGCTCTCTATCATAAGCTTTTAAACGAGGAGCTTAAACAAGAGGCACGGTTTATAGATGACAGCTCAATAGTGGAGAAGCAAACATCCAGCCTGGAAAGTAACTGCATTGCAATTGGTTGAAGATTGTATTTTGACTGAAGAGGGAAGAGAAAATTATTAGTTAAATGAAATGAACAGAACTAATAATGATGTTCCTACAACTTCAGAGGTTCCAAATATAAGTATCTGTGGTGTGCATTTTTTTTTTCAATTCTTGCATATTTGCCAATATACTGGTAATATCCACAAAATGAGCCTCAAGCAATTGAAAAACAAAGGCAGCACACTCTGTTATGGAACAATCTATGAATTTTGAGGGGTTATAATCAAAGGAAAGTATGTCAATGTTCATTTAAAAACCCTTGACATTGATATGTATCCCCTGACGTGATGGTGTGAAAAGGGCACTTCACTTCTGTGGTATTTGTCCCAGAAAACCATAACCCCAATCTAAACATTGGAGAAATTCAAATTGAGGGAAATAATGTAAAATACTTGACTAGTACTCTTTAAAACTGTCATGGCTATGAAAAACAAAGACAGACTGAGAAACTGCCATAAACCAAAGGAAAATAAGAATACATGACAGCTAAAATCAATGTAATTCTAGAACAGAAAAGAGATATGCATGACAGAGTAGGTTTTTGAGTGGTGTTGTCCCTGTTTGTTGGCTCCGTGCTTGGAAAAATTGGAAGCAGGGCTGGTGCAACAGAGTGATGACAGACACTTAGCACTTCCACACAAGCTGCTATTATTGCAGGCTTTCAGTCTACAAAGCAAAAGTATATTTACAGAGGGAAAACTGCCTCTGCAACTGGAGAAGACCCTGGGGTCTTACCACACTTCTACTTTGATGTCTACACCTTATGATATGCTAAATGGTGGGTGTAATAGTCATAATTTTTCTGGGAAAATGGAAGAGAGTACATAGTGCTAAGGACCGTACCCAATTTTATCCTTGTAGGGTAACTTCCAGGGGGTACCATGATATTTGCAAACTGTCATGGCTCTGGCGGGTGTGATTTTTACTATGGTAATGTATGTTAATGGGAGAAAAGTTATCTTTGGCCATGAGTTCCTAGTTTCTGTGTGTGCTCCTGGCCCAGAAAAGTCCCTAACCACAAGTTCCTGCTGTTGCAGGTTTGATTATGGATGCTCACTAGCCTCCTCAATTTGGCCCCCCCTCCTCTTTTCCTGTGGTTAGCACTGTCAACTTGCACTTATGCTTAACATGAGTGGGAAAACTGGTGAAATTCAAATAAAGTCTGCGGTTTAGGTAATAGTAATTTAGTTATGAAAGATGTTGACATTACAGGAAACTGACTGAAGTATATACAGAAACTGTCTCTACTGTCTTTGTAAATTTTCTTTAAAACTAGCATGATATTCTGTAATCATGATTTCTGGATTTAAAAATGACAAAAAAACCCTGAGGTATTCATCTTAATAGTAGTCTTTATAAAATAAACCGATTAAAATCAAATGAGTCAAAGTTCAGGTAATAAACATACTTCAACAGTCTTTGAGTCCAATTGGTCAAAGTCTTTGTTTGGAGCATGATGGAAATTAGGGACCATATTTCACTGTAAAGTGGCCTGATTGAGAAAGCTAACCATTTTTGTTGTTAGCCTGATAACACAAGTCATAGTAACCTGGAGACTTGCTAAAAGAAACAGAAAGATTAAAAAACCTTGGAATAGTGAAGGGTTACACAAAAATCATAGGGAGCCGTTGTTTTGTACTAAACTCCTGCAGTAGCCTCAAATCTGAATGGGGTCACCCAGAGTCACCAAACTGAAAATGAGTTATTATCTGGTCTTCTGAGAAATCAGGAGAGAGAAAGATAACAGCCTAATTTCCCAAATAGACCAGTTTGAATTTTCAGTCAGCATGATAATGAAGCTCCCTCTGTTTTAATTCTTACAAAAAAGAGTAACCTGCTGTTAACCAGATATCAATCTATTGTTCTGTCTCCACATTATAAGGAAAGCAATTACAAAATGACCAATCCACTTTTTGTTCTTTGTTGTTGTTTTATTTGACCATTTTTCTGTCTAGAAAGCCAACTTCCTCTGCTTAACTCATTGGGGCACTTATTCTATTTTATAGTATGAACTGTTGCCCAATTCTAGAATCACAATAAAGCCAATTAAGCTCTTTAAACTAAATTGTTATGAATGGGGACAAGATGGCCAACTCGAGTCCAGGCTTGTCACATCATCTTGACAGAGGAGTTGAGGTTTGGACTGAGGAAAGCAGAGGGTAATTGTTGATCAGGAGTGGACCACAGGGACTGACACCAGTGGAATCCAAGAAGGATACCATCAGCAGGAACTGAACAGCTGAGAGAGACAAAAATAGAAAAAGGAAATCAGCATGAACTAAATAGGGGAAATTCTGGAGCCTAGGGATTTTCTTTTCCCTATCCCCCATCCAGGTGCCTCAGGCCTGCAATGGGAAACAGGGCTCTCATCCTGTGGGGAAGTGCCACAAGAAACCAGAGAGCCTTCCAACACTGAGTGACTGAACATGCCTCAAATGGAGAGGAGCACACTCCCAGCCCAGGTCACGCTGAGTGACTGAGCATGAGCCTGAGCCTGTGTGGCACACAGAGAGCACATGCACGGCTGAGCCCTCACTGAGTGACTGAGACTGCTTTGGGGGATGGGACGCACATTCCCAGCTGAGCTTACCTCAGACACAGTGACCGGCTGCCTCCACAGCTCAGAGAGGAGGGTAGTCATAGTACTACAGCTATGGAGAGGAGGAGAGAGGACTGGTTATTCCCACTGCTCAGCTCGAGAGGGGTACAGGAAGATTGCGGCCCCTTAGCCCCCACCAGAGCAGCTGATGGAGTTCTCTGTGCTGAGTGACCCCCTTTCAGCACCAGGAGCATGTCTCCACCCCTAGCCAGCAAGGCAACCCCACTTGGTGATCTTGCTGCTCACAGGCATTAGGCATGTCCACCTGCTGACAGCACAGGTGGCAGAATGGGGAGATGTGTGGGATAAGCCGTAGTTCCAGGTTGGGCAGTGAATAAGAGCCCATGCCTATCAGGAGAGTGTAGAGGAGCACAAGAGAGCAGGGATCCGTAACTGCACTGGATCCCCACCTCCCCCACCTCCTAGAACAGCCATATTGGACTTTAGTGAACCTGGGAGACTCAATTTGCATAAGTACAGGTTCCCATGACAATCAAGTGCCTCTGGTGCCCCAGGCTGAATCAGGGTATCTGTCCCCACCACCACTCAGTTTAATAGGGAGTTCAGCTTGATCCAAGAGTTTCTTGAGCTGCCAATATTTCCCTGGTGGGAGAGTCCCCCTCACAGAGTTTTCTAGGGTTAGAGAGTAGACTCTCTGGTTGAGTGGGGCCACTTCAGCCCCTCCCAGGCAATTTAGATCTATCAGGGAACTGGTCCTTTAATCCCAGCATACACCTCACCAGCATCTGTGGAGCTGGAAGGCAGGCTCACCCAACCTAACCATGCCCGGACTAATTCCCACACCTGCCTCTGCTGTGGTGGTAAATAAAGAACTCACCTGGAAATACCAAGGCCCCACTCACAACCAGGGGCATTAGAGGGCTTCTTTGAGGGAACTAGAGTTGGTCACGGGAGCCAAAAACAACAGTGCAGCTTGTTTCCTCCAGCAAAAACCACCTACTGACAGGGAGATCAAGTTGCATACCAGATATAGCATTTACTGAACTCAATCATAGACAGTGTGGTTGATTCTCACCCACAGGCACGACCTACTAACTCTGAAATTAAACTGGGCATATCATTACCTATACAAAAGAAAATCCAAAAGTAAGAAGCAATATCTGCTCCAGATGAAAAGGAACCAGAGAAAAACTCTGGAAGTATGAAAAATCAGAGCAAAAGGTCACTCCTAAAAGTGAACACCAGCTCAATAGCAATGCATACCAACCAAAAGCAGAATATTGAAATGACAGATGAAAAATTTTGAACATGGATTGTAAGAAAGCTTAATGAAATGCAGAATAAAATAAAAACCCAACACAAAGAAACCACAAGAACATTCCTAGAAATGAATGAAAAGCTCACTAAAGAAATTTAATTATTAAAAAAAAATCAAACAACTTTTGCAAATGAAAAATTCATTCAAGAAATTGCAAAACACAGTAGAAAGCCTTAAGAACAGATTAGATCAGGCAGACAAAGAATCTCAGAGCTTGAAGACAGCACCTATCAATTAAACAAACCAGTCACAGTGTAAGAGACCAAAACTGTTCACAGAGCTCAATTGCAAAATAGACTTCTGCATTCTTGTAAAGCTTGCTTGCCTGCTAACAGCTCAGTTGTGCTTCTGTGATAACGGCTTACTTGTAGAAACCGCGGGGTAACATGAGATGAAATAAAATGCTGAAGAAAATGTTGGGAAAGAGTGCACAGAGAGATAGCTATAGAACCAATCGCTGTACTAGAAAGATGCATATTCAGCGTGTGGACAGCTCTTTGTTTGCTGCCTGAACTGACCCTATAAAACGGCCCTTCCCGCACCGCCCAGGGTCCTTTGTCCAGAGAAGAGGCCACTGCGTGTTGGCGCTCTGAGACATGGACCTCCCGATCTAACAACAGAGATAGAGCAGAGATATAAGAATAAGAAAAGTCTACAAGAAATATAAGATTATGTAAAGAGGCATAACATAATAACCATAGGTGTCCGTGAGGGTAAAGAAAAAAATACACAAAGGTTGGGCTATTTGTTTGAGGAAATAATTGAGGAAAATTTCCCTGGCCTAGCTAGAAATGTAAAAGAACAGGTACAAGAACCTCATGGGACCCCTGGGAGATTCACCACAAAGACAAAGATACCATGACACATAGTCATCAGACTCACCAAAATAAACAGGAAGGAAGTGCTCCTATGAGCAGTAAGGAGGTAAAACCAGCAGGTAACATACAAATGAAAACCCATCAGACCAACTTCAGATTTCTCAACTCAGACCCTACAAGCCAGAAGGCATTTGGACCTGACTCTCAATCTTCTCAAATAGAATAATGCCCAGCCTCGAATTTTGTACCCTGTAAAACTAAGTTTCATATATGAGTGGGTAATAAAATTTTTCTCAGATGAGCAAACACTGAGGGAATTCATCAAGACAAGGGCTGCTCTACAGGAAGGACTCATAACTGCATTATTTGTGGTTCTGAACCATAAACACCAATATAAAATTACCCAAACGCTAAAGATCTAATGCCAGATACCAAAATGGCTCAAGAGATAAAACAAAGCAACAAAGTTCAACCCAAAAGCATAAACAGAAATTCACCTCACTTAGTAATTTGTTCAATAAAGTGAATGGCTTGAACTGCCCACTGAAGACACGTAGGCTGGTTGAATGGAGAAATATACACAAGTCAAGTCTCCAGGAAACATATATAACCCACAAGGATGCATGCAGACTCAAGGTAAAAGGATGGAAAACAATATTCCATGCTAATGGAAAACAAAAGAAAGCAGGCATAGCAGTACTCATATCAAAAAACTTAGTTTTCAAATCAATGAAAATAACAAAAGACAAAGATGGTCATTATAAAATGGTAAAGGTAACAATTCAACAAGGAGACAAAACAATCTTAAATATTTATGCACATAACACAAGAGCACTAAGATTCATAAAGCAAATCATGCTTGATATAAACAAAATGATAGAAACCACCACCATAATACCTAGGGACTTCAATATCCCACTGACAGAACTGGACAGATCCTCCAAACAGAAAATGAACAAAGAAACACAGTACTTAAATAGAACGCTAGAACATGTGGGTCTAACAGACATTTACAGAACATTCTCCCCAAAAACCACCAAATATACATCCTTCTCATCAGCTCATGGGACATTCTGTAAGATTGATCACATCTTGGGCCACAAAACACGTCTCAAAAAAATTTTTTATTTATTTATTTTTTATTTCAGCATATTATGGGGATACAAATGTTAAGGTTATGTACATTGCCCTTTCCCCTTCTCCCCCCTCCAGTCAGAGCCTCAAGCTTGACCATACCCGAGACGGTGCACATCACACTCATTATGTATGTATGTACCCATCCCCGCCTCCCCCCTCCCATCTGCACGACACCCAATAAATGTTGTTCCTGTGTGTCCACTTAGGTGTTGATCAGCTAATACCAATTGGCTGGTGAGTACATGTGGTGCCTGTCCATCCATTCTTGGGATACTTCACTTAGTAGACTGGGTTTCAGCTCTATCCAGG
>CAUYRT010071853.1:0-21772 GCA_963574885.1 Lepilemur ruficaudatus
CTTGATGTGGCTGGGTTACAGTTTGGTTTTATACATTTCAGGGAGACGGGTTACAGCTAAAGTTATAAATCAATACGTGAGGGAGGCATACATTGGTTTGGCCCAAAAAGGTGGGCCATCTGGGGGGGGGGTTACAGGTTATAGGTGGGTTTAAAGATTCTTTGGCTTGTAATTGGTTAAAGACATGAAGCTTTGTCTAAAGGCTTGGAATGTATCAACATAAGGAGCTGTTATCAGAGATAAGCCACCTGACATAGATTTGTTGTGTAAATTGAGGACCTGCAGGTTTGTCTTGCATACCCTTAGGCTTGTTACTGGGTTACAAAGGATGTCCCCAAGAAGGGAGGCGGGCATGATAGGGCATGTCTGACCTCCTTCCTTCTGGCGGGCAATTTAGTTTTAGGATATTCTTTTGGCCACCAGGGGGTCTATTTAGTCAGCCGGTGGGGGGTTGAGCCTTAAAGTTTTATTGTAGTTCACACCCACCTCACGTTGTGAAGATTAAATGGGTCAATAAATATGAAACACTTGAGACAATTCCACAAGTGCTCCGTGTATGTTGCCTTTTATTCATTCTTTCCTCGTTTGAATATTTGAGCATCTACTAGGCTATGGAGATTCAGTAAAATAAAAAGACTGTATCAGGAGGGAGGGATTCTGGGTGATCTTTTTCATTCTCTAATTTCAAACTTTGTGTAATGTGATATTTAATACTTTTACATGTTTTCTATTTTGAAGGATAGCGTCACTGAAAAAAATAAAATAAAATTTTTATGAATGTGTTTTCAAAACAAAGTGAGCCTCTGTTACAGGCTCTCCCTGCCCTCTGGGAGCGCCTTAGTCTGCTGAGATAGACACATTCCCCAGCCTTGGGGTGTTTCCATGTGGTGGGGCCTCTGCTTGGCTGAGATAGCAAACATGGGCAGGGTGATAAACAGGGAACACATTCCCTGGGTGAGGGCAGTGTGGAGAAGGAGGGGCGAGCCCCTTGTCCCCATGGATGCCTAGGGGAGAGAATGCCACCCTCCACCCCTATTATTCCTTGCTCCCTCCCTCATCCCCCCACCCTGCTTCCTGCACCTTGAGTCACACTCAAAGCAAGTGCAAGGAAGGAAAGAGCTGCTTATTTCATTGACAGTTGGTTTTTGTTTTTGTTTGGGTGGGGACACCCCAGACACGTGGTGGGGAGGGGACGGAGGATGGGAGGGCGGATGTTAAGCAGACAAAGGAGCACTGAGTGAACCTACAGAGAACTAGGAGCGGGTGGGAGGCCAGGACAGGGTGCTGTGTCTGGCAGCATCGCCAGTGGGCACTCCATCCTGCCTCCCCCGCCCAGTCCCATGGTTGGCTATTTTGGGCTGCGGAGAGAAAAGGGCTGAGCCAGCCAGGAGCCCACGCCTGGGAACCAGAACCTCCCTTCCTATGACAACCCAGGGCAAGCTGCTACTTTAGGATCCCCTCAATCTGCATATTCCTTGATATGGACAATTGACCTTCTCTCTCATGAATAAAAGCAGTTTAGAAAGCTGAAAATATCATAGATCAAAAGAGCAATGGATGTAAAAACAGTAGCTTCAAGACAAGACCCCCTGGCTTCCTTCCAATTGAGTTTCTGTTCCTAGACTCACCTATCTAGACATTCTGGGTGGCCACTGCCCCCAGACCACCTTCCTCCCAGCTAAGGCCAGCTCCTCCTTTAGGAGCAATCACAGCAAAGGTTATTAAGCGTTTGCTGTGTTCCAGGCACTGGGCAAAGGGCTTTCTGTGTGACTCTTACAGATCCACTCTCCTGCTAAGCTGCTTGGCTTATTCCGTGTCTTGTTCACATTTGCAATCCCTACACAGAGCAGATTCTCGATGAATGTTAGCTGAGGTATGTACCTGAACCACCTATCCCAGACCACAGCCACACTGATCTACTCGCCATTCTCAGAACACACCGTGCTCTCTCTCGTGCTTGTCTCAGCGTCCGATGTTTTTCTTCCTGCCCTCTGCCATCTGGTAGACTCCTGTTCATCCTTAAGGCCTAGCTCACCTGTTCCCTTCTCTGCGAAGCCTTCCCCAGTGTCCTGGCAGAGTCCACTGCTTCATCCTCCAGGCTTCTCTGACCCCTGCTAAAGCCCAACACTAGGCTATCAGGTGGCCGAATGTGTGCACACACCAGTCCTCCCCCGTTGTCTGGGAGATTGATTGATTGATTTTAAGATAGGGTCTTGCTCTGTCGCCCAGGCTGGAGCGCAGTGGCGCAATCATAGCTCACTGCAACCTTGTAACTCTTAGGTTCAAAGCATTCTCCCACCTCGGCCTCCCAAAGTACTGGGATTACAGGTGTGAGCAACTGTGCCCAGCTTGAGATATTTAATTCTCTATGCATCCCCAATGCCTAAGAGGCTGTGGTACACAGTAGGTGCTCAGATGTGTGTTACACAAATGAGAAAGTACATCCAAGGATGGGAGCGAGAGATGTATACACCCTTTGCCCTTTTCCACAAGGAACAAGAATAGCAGAGGCCTTTGCCGCCCTCCTCCCGAAACTGCCCTGTAGCCTGGCATTAGATGGGTTCCTGGCTAATGTGACAGATAAAGTAGCCCCCTTCCTTTCCTTTCTGTTATCCCCCAACCCAGGCTCGCCTTGGGAGACTCTAACAACAGGGAGGGAAGGGCCTGGGGGCCTGCTTAACTGCTTGCCCCTGAGGTCACATCTTTGGAATACGGAGTGAACACCCTTGGAGGGAAGAGCTGTGACTCAGCCTGCCAAGGGTGGGGTCTGAGAGGCTTATGTCCTGGGCCTTGAACTTGGGAGCCAGGGCCCTGCCATGCTACAGCCTCTCCCCTGCCCCGCCACCGTGGACACCTGGGGATCAGGCTAGAAGGGATCTCAGGGACTGTGGGTTCCAGAGGACTGAAGGCCCAAGGGAATTGCGGAAGGATGTGCTCAGTGGCACAAATGTCTGATGGTGCCGGGCCTGGCCCAGGGGTTTTCCCACGCACTTCACAGGCCGCAGCAAAGTATGGACACCGCAGTCCCGGCTCCTCCAGTGCCCTGCACGGCATCCACTCAGGCCCTTATCATGTCACACCTGGACTGTCACCATAACTGGTTTTCTCCACCAATACATCCTCCACACAGCCAAACAGAGCGATCCAAATATCAAATCTAATTTCCAAACTCTTCCATCCCTCAGGCACTGAATCAAGTCCTGATTCTAACATGGTAAGCAGGCCCACAAGACCTGGTCCCTTTTCACTTCTTTAGCCCTAGCCTTTGCCAGCACCCCCTCCATCCACTTCGTGGTCTAAAAGCCGAGCTGTTTCCTGCTGCCTTGCTCTCGTACACACTCTGCTTCTCCACCTGATGCGCCCTGCCTGGAAGGCCCAGCTCAAATGTCACCCCTTGGGGAAGGCTTCCCTGAAACCCTGAGAAGTTAGTGTACTAGTTAGGAATGCTCACAACTGAAAGCACCAGAAAGCCCAAACAGAGTAATGATTCTTCTTACCCTAAGTTGCCAGTAGAATCACCTAAGAAGCTTTTTAAAATTCCCATCACCGGACACATCCCAGATCAGCTAGTCAGAATCTCTGTGGGGGTACCTAGGCAGTAGTTTTCAAAACCGCCTACATTCTAATGTGAAACCAAGTCGAGAAGCACTGAAACAGGGGTTTATCTATCTCACGTAATGAATCTAGAGGTAGGAGGTTGCTGGTGTTGGTTGAGTGGCTCAGTGACCTCCAGGCCAACGTCTCTTCACTTTTCCTTTCTGCCTTTTAGCCTCATGGTCACAAGATGGCTACAGTTGACCCTTTCGTGTTCAAAGCAGGGAGAAAGTAGAAGGGGAAAGAGCAGGACCCAGCTCCATCCAACGAGCAAATCAAAGACTGTCCCCGAAACCCCTACTACAAACGTCCACTTAGATGTCATTGACCAGAATTGGGCCACCCTGAGCTGCAAAGAGGGTTGGCAAAGTGGGCAACAGGATTTCTGATGGGCTGAGAAGGCCAATCAGGTTCAATCAGGAAGTACATTGCTACTCCCAGATCCGTGTGTATTATCAGAAGGAGGTCGGGAATGGCTACTGAGTAGGCAGCCAGCAGGTTCTGCCACGTTACATACTCTCCCTCTGTGCTTCACAGCTCCTGGTACACACGTCAGGTAGGGCAGACACCACATTAATGCATTGTGGAGACATGTGTCAACATGTCTTTGTCTCCCTCCAGATGGACAGTTCTCAACTTAGACTGCACATTAGATATACCTGGGGAGCTTCTGAAAGATACCCATGCCCAGACCCCTTGCACAGAGATTTCAATTTAACTGGTCCAGATGAAGCCCCAGCATCACTAATTCTTAAAAGCTCCCCACGTGAGTCTAATGTGCCGGCTAAGTTTTGAGAACCACTGCTGCAGACCCGCCGCCTTAAGAAGAGCATCTGTAGCCCCTTTGACTAGCATGGTACTTGGAACGTAGAGCTCACAGGAAATCCTCACTGAGCCAATGAATGAATGGCAGAGAATTTCTGCTCCAAGCCTATCACTCCCCAGCCTGCAGTGTGCACTGTCCTAGCCGCGGTTCCTGCCTCCCTCAGATCTCCCTTCTTTGCTGAGTCTTGCACTTAATAAGCCTCCCTTAATTAACCACATGCACGGCCCCATTGGCTCACATTCGTGCACAGACTGCCTGCCGCTCCCGCCGCAGCCGTGCTGCATAGTCCCGTCCCACTCTTTCCTGGAAGCTGACCTCATGTGAGGAGATAACCCTTCTTCAAGAGTCAAGCTTAACTCTTCTACCTTAGCTAAACCTTCTGCCTGGTGTGAGAGGAGAACAGGGGGAGGGGAGGGTGCCACGAGCTTTCTATCCCACGTTCAGCCACCATCCCGAGATGGACACCCAAGTCTCGGGTGGCAGAGCGCCTGGCCCAACTAACAAGCAACACACAGAAAGTGTTTGCTTCTGTGTGTTGAAAATTTCATCTTAATCCGATTCCTTGGACAATCATGAGTCTATGAAACGCCCCTGCTGACATCACAGGAACGAGGCAGTGGTGAGTACATCCTCAGAGATGATATCAGCCGGTATCTGGTTTTGGCCCCATCTCACCTCTGAAACTGCTTGTTCAAAGGTAACCTACTGCGGAGGGGGCCGGGCCGCCCCTCCCATGGCGCAACTGCTCCCCCACCACTCCCCGATAAAAAGAAAAAAAAAAAGTAACCTACAGGGCCAGCCTCATGGGCATGTGGCCTGCATCATTGCACAAGACTTCTCACCCTGTGCTCAGGAGCGCCGTGTGCTTGTTTTTATACCCTGCTGTCATCATCTTGCAATTCTTAACAGTTTTGAACAAGGAGCCCCACAGTTTTATTTTGTGCTGGGCTGTACAGTTATGTGTCCAGTCCTGGTCACCCACAGTCTCTTGTAAAAGCCAGCAGTTTTCCTTCTCAGAAAGGTCTCCGTGGCATATGACCTCATCCTCCTTTGTGCAAGTCTCTCCTCTCTAGTCTTGGTGACACCCCGCTCTCCTGTTCTCTTGCACCTCTCTGACCTAGCAGGAGGGCTCCCGGTTCCGTACAGTACTGTGAGCATCATCAGGGCTCACAAGGCAAGGATTCAGGCACTGGCAAATGTGGCATGCAGGTAGGACAGGTGCCAGCAGGCAGTGGGGAGTGGTAGGACAAGGAGTCAGGAAACTGGGCTCTGGTCTTAGTAGGGTCACTGGCACACTGTGTAACTCTGGTCACATTCTGGGCCCCCGTTTACCTATCTACAAATTAAAAGGATTAAACTGGATGGTCCCCTCCTTTGAGGATACCATCTGTCAATCACTGAGGCTCTAAACCTCAGCACCAGGAGATGGTGTGGGTAGGATGGTTCTGCAGGAGGTTAGGCCATGGGATGGCCAAGGCAGCAGATGTGATTGGACCTCAAGGTCAAGGGAATTACAGAGGATAAGCCACCATGAGCTAAGGAATTAGATGGATCAGGCTGGGTGCATTGGCTCATATCTACAATCCCAGCACTTTGGGAGGCTGAGGTGGGAGGATTGCTTGAGGCGAGGAGATTAAGACCAGCCTGGGCAACATAGTGAGACACTATCTCCTCAAAAAACATTTAAAAACTAGCCAGGCATGGTGGTGTGCATCTGTAGTCTTAGCGTCTCTGGAGGCTGAGGCAGGAGGATCTCTTGAGCCCAGGAATTTGAGGTTGCAATGAGCTATGATGGGGCCACCTGCAGGACAGAGTGAGAACTTGTCTCAGAAATAAAAGTGGGGTTGGGGGGATTAGATGGATCCACATGGATATTTGCATCCATGATCCCCTGTCACCCCTGCCCCTGCAGAGCACAGGAGAGGAGGTGGAGAGGGAAAGCCTGCCCTAGCTACTGAAATCATGCAGGAAGTTCCGCAGTGTGTTCTGGAAGACAGTGGCATAAAAACTAGCATTTGCACAGCACTTCACAAAGCACCTTCATGTCCTCTCAACCGTGCAGCAGCGTTCCTACAGACACCAGGGACCAGTGGGTGAGGTGACATGCCCAAAGTCAAACGCAAATCTCGTCTTCTGGCTACAAATCTTTCCTTCCCACCCCCCAGTGAAATTAGAAGAGGCGGAATGGGCTGTGAAGATGGTTGGGATCTGGAGGCCCTGGGAAGATGCAAGTCCTCTTTGGTTCCCAGGCATGAAGGGGAGTTCAAAGTGCTAACTTGGGAGACAAGGGCTCCAGCAAATTGAGAAAACCAGAGTCAGTTCCAACCCAGAACACAAAATCAGGAGGAAAACTCATAGGCAACCCTATTAGACTTGAGGTGCTTCAAAGAACCCCTTCCAACTCCTAGAGGGGCCATCAACCCAGCACAGGAGAAAACTGATATGGAGTCACAGCATCCCCTGGAAGGCAGGAGGGTTGGGCACGGTGGGAGCCAGGAGATGAGGTCCTCAGAGAGGCGTTTTCCAAGGAAAAGGCTCAGGGAAGTTGGCTCACCAGGGAAGAAGGTGCCACAGGACACGGTAAGAGGGCAGAGGAGAGTAGGAGGAGAGGGGGAGGTGGGGATACAGGTTGCTGGAGGCAATGGATGTATGATGGGACCCACCCAGTTCTGTCCCCCAGGCCTGCCAGCTGGGGATCCTTCTGCCCAGTCAGGCTCTGGGCAAGGAGGAGGGTTCTGGAAGGCAGAGTCCCAGCCCCAGCTAGAAGAGGAGTGATGGAAGATGGCAACGTCAAGGCCTTGAGAGGGGAGCCCGGGGCAGGGAATGGAAATGGGGCCTGGTCTCCCCATGGCAGAGTTCATCAGGGTCCAGGATCTGCCTTCTCTTGGCATCGTCTGGCCAAGCCATGGCTCAGGTATCCGACACCTGGGCCCAGAGTCACATGCCAGGAAACCCAACACTCTTGGGCCCCAGCCCCCAACTTCCCGCAGCTACAGCAAACAGGGCTTCTGGAGGAGGAATCGGGTCTCCAGAGCTGAGCAGCAGGGAGACTACTTCTGGGGAGAGGGCAGCAGAGCAGGAGAAGGCTCTGCCACCAACAGGGGTGAGAGGCTGGGAGGAGGAGGGAGAGGAAGAGGGAGGGTGAGCAGAGAAGAGGAGGCAGAACTGGGGCAGGCAGAGGGGTGAGTGCTCCCAGAAAAGGGGTGGATGGGCTAGAAGGCAGCGCCAGAGGCACATCTTACCTAGTCATCTAGCCTAGCTGGGCGCCCTGAAATCCTACCCCGATCTGTCCCCTTTGTCTCCAGCACACTAGTACCAGCCAGACCCGTGGGTGCCTCCCTGGCCCACCTGGCAGCCACCCAAGTAGGGAGGGGAAAGACTTTATTCCAACAAGGGAAATCAATGCATGGGCAGAGGCAGAAACTTAGAAACCCCCAAACCCAGAATGACCAACAGGGCCTTGGACCAGGAAACCTCAGAGATCAGCCTTCTGGAATCAATAGACCCTATAAGCCTTAAGCCCAGGGGACTCTTTTCCCAAAGGGCCCTATTGAGGAGCCCTAGATCAAAAGAAACCCCAAGGAGGAAGTAAGAAATTCACCCATATCTGAAAGAATCCCCCAAAAGAGGGACCTCGGAAAGAGAGAGCTGGCGAGGCGTGGGGAGGTGGAATTCTCTTCACTCACTCTTCCTCTACGTGGTCTTTTCTTCCCCAGATCCTCCTCCACTCCAGGACTATGCCAATCTGTGGCCATGCTCCCACCAGCCGCTCACCTCCTGTCCCTCCTGCTGGTGATAGACACAGGTGGTACCGTGCCCAGCCCCCGGGTGCCTCCCCGGGGCTGCTATGTGGCAGAGGAAGCCGGTGAGCGGACGTTCCGCTGCAGCCAGGCAGGCCTGAGTGCTGTGCCCACCGGCATCCCCAACGACACCCGCAAGCTCTACCTGGATGCCAACCAGCTGGCTTCGGTGCCAGCGGGTGCCTTCCAGCACCTGCCTGTCCTGGACGAGCTGGATCTATCCCATAATGCCCTCGTCCACCTCTCGGGGAATGCTTTCCAGGGCCTGGCGGGCACTCTGCGCCACCTCGACCTCTCTGCCAACCAGCTGGCCTCGGTGCCCGTGGAGGCCTTCGTGGGGCTGCAGATTCAAGTGAACCTGTCTGCCAACCCGTGGCACTGCGACTGTGCCCTCCAGGAAGTGCTCAGGCAGGTGAGGCTGGCGCCAGGCACCGGGACAGGCATCGTGTGTGGCCCGGGGGCGCGCCCAGACCTCGTGGGGCAGGAGTTCCTGCTGCTGGCCCGGGAGGAAGAGCTGTGTGGGGTGGGGCGGGGTGGGGCCCGGAGGGGCACAGACGTGGCCCTGCTAGTCACCATGGGGGGCTGGCTGACGCTGGTGGTGGCTTATCTGGTTCACTATGTGTGGCAGAACCGGGATGAGACCCGGCGCTCCCTCAAGCAGGCCCCCGTGCAGCCCGTGCGTGCCACCCTCAGCACAGTGGAGGTGTCCTCCACCTTGAGCACGGTGGTCTGATGAGAGGCGCACCCCACACTCCTCCCGGATGCCCGATGCTGCTCCTTTCCTCTGGCTCCTCCCTCTGCCCCCTCTGCAGCTCCATCCCGCCCTCCCTCTCCATCTCCCCTGAATACCTGCTCTCTCTGTCTCTCTCTCAACCAACACCATCTTTGGTACCCAGAGTTTTTGGTGACTTTTCTGTGCCTGGATTGTGCTAGACTCAGAAAATTCAAAGCTCTGGAGTCCGTAGTGGGGAGGGGGGGCCGAGGGGGAGGCAGGGCTGGGGGTCTGGTGACAGAACAGAGAACAGCAGCAGGTGGCGCAGCTGCGGAAGCACGAGGAGGGCACATGTGCACCCGGCCAAGGGCCAACTCAAAGGCTTCACCGCAGAGACGTGTGAACTGACTCCCTGGACAGAAGAGAGAGACGGACCCTACACGAAAGGTCAGGGACAAGGCAAGGACAAAACAAAACAACGTGGAGTGTCTGGGCAGCGGCAAGGCCAACCCCAAGGCTGGAAGAAAGGGTGCAAGGAAGGGCAAAGGGATGGAGGGACCAAGCTGGAGGGCAGAAAGTCAGGGTGCAGCCAGGTTTACAAGAACTCATGGGCTCCTCTTCCCTTCTCTCTCTGATGTCCCCAGGCTCCTCTTTCTGGGCCCTCTATTGGGGACCCCCCAGCTCAGGGTCCCCTGCTTCCTTTTCGAGAGACTCCCATCTCTCTGCCTTCTCCTTTATGCCCCAACGGGTTCCCAGAGCTCCTTCTCCTGGGGGAGAGGTGGTCTCCTCCATGACTGAGCTGGGGACGGGTGACTGGAGAGCTGTGGGCAGGCAGAAGACCCCAGACCATCACTGCGCACCTCAATAAAGTCACTTTTATGAATTTCCCTGATCTGTTATTGCTCATGTACTGGGCATGCGTGGCCTGGTTGAGGAGGATGGGAGGGCGCCAAGCTCTCCCCAACTGCCTCCACCACAGCTTTTGTGGGGGGTGCTCACACTGGGAGAAATGCCAGCTTCCTCTCTCCCCTCCTGCCTCCAGCTCCTGACACCAGAGTCCCTCTGCTGGGAAGCCAGGGCCTATGAATTAATGATGATGGAACTGGAAGGATGGAGGATGAAAGGGAGCCTCGAGGGAGGACAAACAGGGAGGAGGGAGAGAGGGCAGGGTCCAAGCATCGGTCATCCTTTAGCAGTCTGCAACCTGTTGGCCCAGCCAGCCTCCCTGGGGCCCAGGAAGGGGACAGGGAGGCTGTGACCCTCTTGGTGATCTTTTTTCTCAGTGAGAGTTGGAGCAGGTGTAGGGAGAAACCAGATGCCTTCGAAGTTAACTGAGGAGGGGGAGACCCAGCTGGCTGAAGGAGGGGGTCAGATGATATAATCCTGTGACCAAACAGGCTTCTCAAGGAACCCAAAGGGGAACACACCCTGTCTCCTGCCTCCATTCAGGACGACGCACCCACGTGGCCTTCGTGGAAGAGAACTGCTCTTGGGAAGCTCATGGGAGCCTGAATGGAAACCACGGAACCAGGTTCCACCCAGCTTGGGCAGAGACTGGGGCAGAGTGGGTCATCAGTCACTCAAGGAGTGGCAAAGAGAAACCCACTGCCTCCTCTGGTCCCTCTGCCTCGTCCTGACTTTCCTGTCTCCTCCTAGGTCCCCCACTTCTACCTCTCCTCTGTCCATCACTGTGGGTCCCCCAACAACCACTCCAAGTCTCAGTTCCCTAATATCATCCAGGAAACCCCTTGACACATCTCAGAAAATCCTGGGAACCCCCAATCATCTTTCTCAGGTGACCTGGGCCTCCCCACCTCCAGGTCTGCTCAGTTTTTTCGGACCTAGGGTATGGGAAGTTTTGTGCTATAGCTGTGACCGTTCATCCCGGGCACACCCTGTCCTGGGCCTTGGGATCCTGGCCCCATTTCTATGAAACCCACCCTCAGTCCCTCCCTTGCCACTCTCAAAGTCTGTCCTCCACCAGCCTCTCCCTGTCCCAAGATGCCAAGGCCTGGAGCGGCAGGGAAAGCAGACAGTACCCTTAGGGAGCCCCCAGGCTGAGGGGGAGCCATAGGAACCTAACTCTCAGGCGACCCCCAAACTAACAGAAGAAATAGGGTTCTTTCTTTTGGGGGAATTCTGAACCTGATGAGACCAAGACATACCCCAGACACGAGATGTAAGCACCGACAAAGCCTCATTGTCTACATAGGGAGACAAGTAGCGAGCAGACCCAGTACATCGCACTGAGCAGGCAGGGAGGCCCCACCCTTCCTGTCTTGGGCAGACACTTCAAGCACAACACGGAGGCTGAGCTCTCCCAGGAGTGAGGGCACGTCTGCATCGGAGCCAGAGGCAACCCAGGCAGCTCATTCCCAAGAGAGGGACTGCGCCTCCCCACAGACGGGGGAGTTCAAAGTAATAGAAACAGTTTCATGGCATCCCTCTGAGACTCAGCCATTATCAACCTCTCCCGCCAGGAAAGAACCCTGCCCCAAACCGGGAAGGTTTGCAAAGGCAAAGCCGAGCAAGGTCTCCAAGTTGCCAAGTGGGTGCCACCACAAGTCATCCATTCATCTGACAAACATCTCTTGAGTTCCTACTACACGCCAGGCATTGCAGATGCAAGGATGAGGAAGTTGTGCCCCACCTAGGGGACCTGGCAGGCCAGTGCATTGATGATGACAGTCCAGAGAGACGGAAATGTGCACAGGGGTTGTGTGAGCCCAGAAGGAGGCATCTGAATCAAACCTCAGCTGAGGGTCAGGTACTTTGCCCACAGGAGCACTTGCTCAGAACCCATTTATTCTTAGTTTACAAAGAGTTCTAATAGTTTCAGAACTCTGGGTTCCTGCATAAAACAAGTTAGAAACAATATGTTTGAAGTAGCAAACATTATATTATAGTCAGAATAAAGCAGACATGACAGCTTTATGTCATGAAATGACAGCCTGACAGCAGATAGGGACATTATTGAAAGCATAAGAATTTGGAAAGTATGGCAGTAGGACATTCTAGTGTCCCTTATGTGGCCCTGTGTGGAAAACTGATTCGCCTTGCCTCAGAGGAGTTCATGGGCATTGGCAAGATGCATAATATTAATCACATTGATATTGGGTTACCTGCAGAAAAGGTCAGATCTTGTAGTGTCCCTTCTCAGAAGGAGGGAGCAAGTGATGACGTGAGAAAGAATTTCCTGCCCAGCGAGGTGGCTCACGCCTGTAATCCTAGCACTCTGGGAGGCCATGGCAGGAGGATCGCTTGAGGTCAGGAGTTCGAGACCAGCCTCAGCAAAAGTGAAACCCCATCTCTACTAACAATAGAAAAAATTAGCTGGGCGTGGTAGCACAAGCCTGTAGTCCCAGCTACTCGGGAGGCTGAGGCAGGAGGATCCCTTGAGTCCAGGAGTGTGAGGTTGCTGTGAGCTAGGCTGATGCCACGGCACTTGAGCCCGGGCAACAGAGTGAGACTCTGTCTCAAAAAAAAAAAAAAAAAAGAATTTCCATCCTATCAGGACCAAAGTAAAGAATGCAGAACGATTGTTGGAAAATGCCCACTCTACTACATCTATCTCCTTGTTCCTCCCTCCCCCAGGTCCAAGATTTGCCCCCAGACAGAACAAGCCCAGTTTTTCTTGAGTACACAGCCCTTTGGATAGAAGGTGGCTCTGGAGTCTTCAGCACTTGGGGTCAGCACATCATGGTTCTTCTCCGTTTTTGTCTCTCTGTCCCCTTTCATGTCCCACTACCACCATGCACACACGCACCTGCCTCAGGCCCCTGGAATCCAGTTGATCTTCCAGTCAAAATACTCATTCTGCACTTAGGACGATTACTAGCTTCCTCTTTAGAACACCAAAGAAAACTGAAGTTCTTACACTAACACTAATGTCTGAGGTCAGCCAATTCTCACTCACTTTTGGGGCCAGGGCAATTTATCAGGGAACGTTTCCCGCAGGTGTGTGGGAACAAACAGAGGGGCTTGTCTGTCCCTTAGTCCCTCTAGGACTAAGAGGTGACTCAAGATCATCCAGACTGCAGCCACAGGACTCCTCGTGAATACCTCTGTCACCATTGTGGACAGATGTCAAAACTCCCTGGACCTCCAAAACCTTCGGCTTCATCGCACACGATCTGGCAAGCCTGAAGAAGCGGTCAGCTGTGGGCGGGCGAGGAGGCAGGTCAGGATTCCAGGCCAGATGAGAGGGGCTGGCACAGAGGCGCATGACCCACCCAGAACCGCACAGGCTGTCCAAGCTGGGAGGGATCTTCATTGTCCCAAAGGGCCCAGAGAGGGGCAGTGAGTTGTCCAACGTCACACAGGGAGTTGGGAAAGAACCAGGACTAGACACCAGAGGGCCCCTGTCCCTCTGGGACACACACATATTCCCTTGCCAAGGGAATGAGATGAGGGAGAGGTTGAGAGAGACTACGGCGGCCCAGGGATGAGGGCCCTACCCACTCAGAGACTCTGAGTCCAGTCCCACCCCCTCCACCATGGGAAGCTGAAGAAGCCAGAGCAGCCCTTCCTGCAGAAGCTTCCAGAAGGTGGGAAGCATCTGTACCAGACTGTGGAGACGCTGAAGGTAGCCATGATGGAGAAGGGGGGCAAGGCCACGGGGCAGTGGGGCTCAGGCTGGGAATCTCCAATCTGCCCCACCCCCACCCCACCCACAGCCCCTGACTCTCCCCTGCCTCCCTGCCCATCCTTATGCCAGTTCCCTTAATAACAGCACGTCTTTAAAGACTGTTCTATCTATCATCTCACGTGGATCCCATGAGGAAGGCTGAATTGCTATTGCAGTCACCATTTCGTAGTGTTTAGAAAACCACACCTCAGTCCAGTGGCTAACCCAAGGCGAATCTGTGAGCGCCACCCAGGTTTTCAGACTCCGCGCTGGCCTTTCCCCTTACAGCCCCAGAGTTCTCCCACCCTCCGCCAGGCTCCTTGCTTTCCTTCTCTCGCATCGCCTCCCCTCCTCTCCCTGCCCTGTTGACCGTTGACCACAGTTTCCACATGGGAGCGTAGTGCCCTTTAGCCTCAAGCAGCTAGTCACAGGGGAGAAGTGCTGGGGTGGCAGATGGAATGTGAGGGAGAGGAGGGGACGCGGCCCTGCCAGGGAGAGTTTCCATACCTCAGGGCCAGGCCCTCGGAGCCCAGCTGAAATCTGGAAGTTTGGGGTCCTCCATTCCTGTTTGGGCTCTGCCCCCAAAACCAGCTGGAATTCCACCCCCCTCCTGGGCCCTTCCCAACCCCTGTTTGACGCCCCTCTGTGTGGCTCCCTAATGCCTGCGCCCTCCACCCACTCCTCCCATCAGGGAGACCACATCCTATGTGTTGGGGGTGGGAAAGGAAGGAGATGTCAGCGTCCCATTTCTGGCCCTCACAGACTTCCCCCATTCAAGGACAAGAAGCTGAAGATGTTCCCCTCAGAAGGTGAGGGAAGCAGAGGGGCTCTTCTCCCCTTCCACACCCCATAATGTGGTGGGGGTTGGGGAAGGGAGGAGAAAGCTTTGGGAGGTCAGAGGGACACAAAGACCCCTTTCCTAAGCAAAGGAAAGAAACCTGTCAAGTCAGGAACCGAAGCCCAGAGCCCCTTCTCAAGATCTTGGGGTGGTGGTGGGTGGGATGCAGAGGACATGGGCAGGACGTAGTGATGGCTGGGATCCCGCATAGGTTTCTTGGGCCTTTTTGGTTTATCCTCCCCCACCCCCAGCCTCCACCATGCTGTTCTAGGCAGGGAGAGGCTAAACGCAGGGCCACACCGGATGCCGGAGAATGTCTCTTCTGTTGGGGCTCTCAGTCCTCATGCTCTGTCTCTCCACCTGACTACCCATGGTGACAGAGTGTGCCCCTTTCCCCTCGACGGGATCCTAATGCCCATCAGAAACGATGTAAGGAGTTGAGTCCCCCCACACCCCACCCCAGACCCTGTCCTGATCATCTTTCCCTGGCCAGGAGAGTCTGAGGGAGGGAGCAGGTCGCCACACCCCAGAAAAGGACCTCAGTGCCTGGGAGTGGGGACTCCGCTGAGTGAAGTGTTATTGAGGCGAGTGGAGAGTGGTTAGGGTCCCAGTCACCAGTGTCCTGTACCCGAAGCTCAGTTCGGGCCTGAGACATGTCTCAGGGAGCACATGGGGTTTCGGGCGCTGCGGGCTGAGGTGGAGCACGAGCTGTGTGCTGAACGGCCTGACTCTGGCAGCTGGCCGCCCGCGGAGCGAGTGACCCGCGCAGCTGGGCGGGGCGCGGGTCTGCAGGACTGAAAGGCACCGTGAGGGCGGGGCCGGGCGGCTGGGGCGGGGCCTGTGGCGGAGTGGGCGGGATTGCGGGCTGCTCGGGTGGAGGCTGGTGTCTGGGGGCGGAGCTGGGAGGGCGGGGCTTGAGGCGGCTGGGGGCGGGGCTACAGACAGGTGGGACCGGAGGTGGGCTGGATGGGGCTTGACGCGCCTCCCTCTCCTGGGAGCTTGCCCACCTGAGGAGGCTTCTTCAAGCCGGGCCCTTGCCCTGAGGGAATGCCCACTCTCAGCTGGGAGACCTTCGCCTCCTTCAGGAAGTTCCGTCTCTAACTTCAGGAATATCTAGATAGCTCCTCACCTCCCATCTCCAAGGTGGATGGGGCCCTGGATCTTAAGGAGCCAGTGATTCTGGGAAGGCGGACAGGAGCGGGAATGGAAACAGAGTCTGCAGGAGACTTCTAGCAAACTCAACTCCACGCTGGCTGGAGATAGGTAGATAGCCTCTACCTACCTGCTGGGGCTCTGTGTAGTGAAGGGTCAGGAGAGAGGGTGAGGGCAGTCCCTGAAGAGCAGGGTCTACTAGGTTAGGCCCAATGATACCAAGCAGGACCTACCACATGGGTTCCAGTGCAAAAAAGAAAATGCAGGGCTCCTTGTTTAAAAAAAACAGAGAAAGTGAAGCCAGGGAAAGCAGAGCGGGACTTAAGGACCTGCTGGGGGTTCTGGTGAAAATAGAAGCTTTGGCTTCAAGCTTTCCTTAGCTTTGAAGGCTCCGTCTGGGACCCAGTCTCTCTCTCTCTCTTTTTAAAATATTTCTTTCTTTCTTTTTTTATTCTGTATACCTCCTCTGCGGTCAAAGGACCTAGTCCCTTTAACAAGGACTTGGGAGCTCTGTCCCATCAGGAGTGCCCAGCAATCACAGCTGAGAAGGAGAGCTCCTCTCCCATCGGCCACGATGTGGACCAGAGCTCCAACACCTGGTCCTGCTGCATCAGCGGGGATTCAGAAAGAGTTGGGATCCTGAGAGGATCAGCTGACAGAGGAGGCTTCTCTGGGTCTGTGCTGGGAGCTGGCAGTGGCCTCCTTGCCCAAACCAGCCTGATGGGTAGGGGGATGGATGGGCAGTGGAGGGCCGGGGGCAGTGAGGGCTGACATTATGAAGCTTGATGCCAAGTTTGACACACTTCAAGCTGAACATCTCTATCTGCTTAGCCAGGAGTTTGGGGATGTCTTGAACTCCAAAGCGGATTTGGGAATTTGGGAAGAAACCTCAAAGCTTTTTAGGAGATAAGAAAACAGTGTGAGAGTTTTATTTTGTTCAGAAAGAAGAATTTATGGAAGTATAGCTCATAATCTATGATGTGCACCCCAAAACTTCCAACGTACCATGTGAGTTATAAAACACAATGCCCCTGGGAAGCGTTCTTCCTGCCCCTCTTCCAGGTGGTCATGCCCCCATCCCAGCCTGTCCATTCTGCCTCCTTTCATTCAGAGAAGGGCTGGGAATATGTTTGTGTGGGACCCACTTCCCCAAATGCTCCAGTCATCCCACACCCTATGAGTGGGCTTCATGTCCTGCAAGTGCGTTCCTGAACCTTCTACTTGCCCTTGTAACTCCCAGACTACTAGCTTCTTCCTGTTCTGGCCAGGGTCAGAGCCTTCCACCTGTCGGGCACGGTGGCTCACGCCTGTAATCCTAGCACTCTGGGAGGCTGAGACGGGTGGATTGCTCAAGGTTAGGAGTTCGAAACCAGCCTGAGTAAGAGCGAGACCCTGTCTCTACTAAAAATAGAAAGAAATTAATTGGACAACTAGAAATATATATAGAAAAAAAAATTATCCGGGCACAGTGGCGCGTGCCTGTAGTCCCAGCTACCTGGGAGGCTGAGGCAGAAGGATCGCTTGAGCCCAGGAGTTTGAGGTTGCTGTGAGCTAGGCTGACGCCACGGCACTCTAGCCTATGCAACAGAGTGAGACTCTGTGTCAAAAAATAAAATAAAATAAAATAAAATAAAGAGCCTTCCACCTGCCTGGACTCCCATAGTCCACCCTTCACTCTTTCGCCTTTGGGCCCTTCCTGAGGGGAAATAAACAGTAATAAAAAGGAAAATGGGTGAGGAAATAATGGGTGAGGCCCTGTCCCAGTGCCTATGTCTGTCTGCAGTGCACTCTGTGGGTCAGAGAGACAGGACGGTTGCCAGAGAGCAGGTGGCTGGGCCTTCCTCCTCTAAGTCAATTCCCTCTCCTGATCCCGGTCTCCTAGCAAGCCCCTCCCAATCACAAGCTTGATCCCCAGATCAGGGCCGATTATCGCCCATCACTACCTTGACTGACCACCAGAGGGAGGTGGAGAGCAAAGCCTGCCGCCTGCCTAGCACCAGGCACCCCCACAGCCTCCCGCTTCAGAATTAAGGGGCTTTTAATTGACCTAAGGAGTCCTTACATGTTAGTCTAATTTAAATATCCTCCAGCGCAACTTAAATTCTGTCCTAGAGTCCGCTGAACAGAAGCCAGGACTCTGAGGAGGAGCCTCTGGACCCTAAGGCGGGGATTAGGGGTGCGAGCCACTGTGCCCAGCTGGTTTGTGTTTAAGACTTAAAGAAGAGACAGTTGGGAGCATCCGTCATATGGAAGGAGACTTTGGGAACAGAAGTGGAGTAGTGACTTTTTAGGGAGTTTTACAGAGTATGGTATGGTCTAATCTACCCCTTCGCCCCCATCCCCTCAACTTCTTCTTCCTGGTGTTCCAGGATCCTTACTCTTCATGGTGTTGCAGGTGGCGTTTCTTTTTCAATGAGTGATGCTGAGAAGAGCCTCAAAGTGAGAGCAGCAAGGCTCGGGTGTATTCGGGTCATACACACGCAAACATAGCCTATATCCCACCACTCTGAGAGCCTCCCTTGTAAATCCCTTAATCTGCCCTATAGAGACATGACCATGTGTGTAAATCCCCTTTAAGATTCCTTCTAGGCAAAGACTTAAGATAAGGGCAAGACCTGAGTGACCTCTGCTGAGACATCTGAATCTCCACGATAAGTTTATTGGGCTTTTCCACTAATACTGCTGTGCCTCTGCCAACACAAATGCGTGTGTGCGTGTGTGTGTGTGCGTGTGTGTGTGTACGCTGTTCCATGAGGAGCAGAGACGCTGAACGCTAAACAACAGAAAACCATTTGGTCTAGCTCCATCTCTGCCTACTCAGACATATGCTTCTAGCGGTATCAGAAATATGTCTATGCAGCTCAAACAAATGGAGTGAGGCAGTGATATGCAGGCTGACAGGCAGAAAGAGGGAGGATGGCATTTCCGCTGCTCTGCTCTCTGCTGGAATTTGTGGACACACAGGATTCCTTAACCCTGCATCATACCCACAGACCCCATCATGAATCTGAGATGCTTTCTGATGACCATGATGAGATGACAGAACAGAGTTGCCATCCCTTATCACACACGTGCACACATACACGCACTCACACACACACACACACACACACACACACACACACACCGGCTGCCCCTGCCTCTCTCTACATCCCTTAGAAGGTGCCCGCCTTCTTCTCCTCTCCACCTACAGCCAACCTTCAGTCGCCTCCTCTCTTTCAGCCCTGGCTCCCCCCACCCACGCTGGCACCTGCTTGGCAGCTCCCCATCCACCCCCTCAGCCCTCAGGAGACCAAGGCACACATGGAACAGGTTGATGCTGTTCTCCCGGAAGTGAAGCAGGAGGGGGTGGGGTCAATGGGGCAGGCGGGGTCACTGTGGCAGGCGGGGTCCCTGGAAGCCTTCATCCCGGCCTCCACAGAGGCATAAAGCAGCCGGTCCTGGCAAGGGACAGTCATTCTCTCAACCTTCAGATCGAGCAAGCCCTGGGCCCTCACCCCAGACCCAACTGCTGGATAGGACCCAGCCCCTCTCCCTGGTAAGAACTTGATGACAACAGAGAAAGCTGGGGGGTGTTTGGGGGATACAGGGAGATGGGTGGAACCAGAAGGGTATGGGGCTCCCCTAGAGTCCAGCAGGGTAGGTATCCGATAGGCCTTGGCAAGGGAAGGGTGAAGTGGCCCTGTAAGCGTCTCTCTGGAGAGGAGGAGACTGCAGTCACCTGAGCCCTTCCTAGGTGCACCCAGCTGGCTCTGGAGGTTGTCTTGCCCCATCCTGGCCTCCCAGGGATAAGGGGTGAAAAAAATCACATTGGAGCTGGCAGAAGGGCCCCAGCCCCATTGGTGCCTGTGCCTCCTGCTTCCCTGCTGCTGTGAGGCACCCACAGTGGAGGTGAGACTCTTCCAGGCCAGCTGGTGTGTCCTCTTCCACCCATGGGGGTAATCTGCGTGTGCCAGTTGGCCGCCCAGCCAGAGCACCTGGACTTGAACTTCAAAGACAGGGACCTACGGTGGTGAACCTCAGGCTCTCACAGGCCCCACATTCTCCAGTGCCCTCTTACCCCAGCCAGCATATGTCTCCAGGGACACATTCATTCCTTCCTTCCATACACATTTGCCAAGTTCCAACTGTGTGCCAGGCGTGGTGCTTGGTGCTGATGCTGCGGAGGTGACTAAGACCCATTTCCTGCCCTCTGGGAAGTCACCGCCAAGGAGGTGAGAGAGTCAGGTGAACAGAGTATAACAACATGAAGTGCAGGTGTTTCAGAAGCAGAGGCACAAAGTGCTGGGGGGACACAAGTGGAGTCACCAGCTGCCTGAAGAAGTGAGGGAAGAGATCACAAGGAGGTGACTTGAATTGAGTGTTAAAGGACAGACAGGGAAGTGTCCCCCATCTGAAGGAAGGACAACCAGGCCAGGTGAACAGCTCTGCCTCCCAGGCCCTGGGCACCCCTGGTGGCTGCTTCCCTTCCCTGGTGTCCCCAGGTCCTGGCTGTCACTATTCTTTGGTGTGAGTGGAAGCTTTACTTCCACTGATGATGAAATGCCCCAGCCGGCTCCGCATCTGTGGAGAAAATGAGTGTGGAGTGACAAAAGAGCCCTTGACAAAAACAGGGGAGGGCTGGCGTCTCTGGCCAGCCATGTGACTTCGGGCACCTGTTTCAGCTCTCGCACACCAGGTTGTTCACCGTAAAATGAAGATGCCTTTGGTTCTTTCCGGCTCTGACACTGGGGGATCCAGGCACCTTTGAGGGCTGTCCCTGCCCCAGAGCCAGGGAGCCCTCCCTGCAGGGGCCTCACTAGGACCTGGTCTCCTTGGCAGCCACCTTGATTCTCTCCCATCTTCCCACCCCCCAACAGAGACGATGACCATGTTTGAAAATGTCACCCGGGCCCTGGCCAGGCAACTAAACCCTCGAGGGGACCTGACACCACTTGACAGCCTCATTGACTTTAAGCGCTTCCATCCCTTCTGCCTGGTGCTGAGGAAGAGGAAGAGCACGCTGTTCTGGGGGGCCCGCTATGTCCGCACCGACTACACCCTCCTGGACGTGCTGGAGCCCGGCAGCTCCCCTTCAGGTCAGCTCCAGGCGTGGGGCTGGGTACTGAGGGATGCTGAGGGATAGGGCCCACAAGGAGGACCCCAAAATCCCCTCTGCCCAGACACAGGTGGGTGTCACCTAGGCCAAAGCTCTCTTTAGGAGCTGAGGAGGCTGGGGGAAAGCGATACCCCTCAGCCCAGTTCCTTCCACCTTCTCCCTCCCGCAGATCCAACAGATGCTGGGAGCTTTGGCTTTAAGAACATGCTGGACGCCCGAGTGGAGGGCGAGGTGGATGTGCCAAAGACAGTGAAGGTGACGGGGACTGCAGGGCTGTCCCGGAACAGCACCCTGGAGGTCCAGACACTCAGCGTGGCACCCAAGGCCCTGGAGACCTTGCAGGGGGAGAGGTAAGAGGGGACAGGGCTGAGAGGTGATAGGGAGGGGGCAGGGCAGAGTAGAGAAGGGTGCTTTGGGCCCTGGGTTGAAACGTGGGCCCTTCACACTGACCTTCACCAAGGTAGTCACTACAGGGGGGCTCTTGAAGGGCACCTTTCTGGCCTATGAGTGCATCCAGGCCCTGCCCTAACCACTCCTCCTGGTCCTCCCATGGCCTCCAGGACCACCTCCCCACTACCACACACTCTCGGGGAGAAGGATGTTCACATTAGCTTGCTGTGTGACTTTGGAAATGTCACTTCATCTTTTCTGCAAAAGATGGGGTTGGGGCCGGGCACAGTGGCTCACGCCTGTAATCCTAGCACTCTGGGAGGCTGAGGCGGGTGGATCGCTCAAGGTCAGGAGTTCGAAACCAGCCTGAGCAAGAGTGAGACCTCATCTCTACTATAAATAGAAAGACATTAATTGGACAATTAAAAATATATAGAAAAAATTAGCCAGGCATGGTGGCGCATGCCTGTAGTCCCAGCTACTCGGGAGGCTGAGGCAGAAGGATTGCTTGAGCCCGGGAGTTTGAGGTTGCTGTGAGCTAGGCTGACGCCACGGCACTCACTCTAGCCTGGGCAGCAGAGTGAGACTCTGTCTCAAAAAAAAAAAAAAAAAAAAAGATGGAGTTGGATGATAATCTCTGAGGTTCCTTCCAATTCTAAGACTGGGAAATGGGAGGGATGGCTCTTAACTGCACCCTGCTGAGGCCTGAACACAATGTTCTGCTCCCATAAATGA
>CAUYRT010071854.1:0-11513 GCA_963574885.1 Lepilemur ruficaudatus
TATATATATGTATAACTATTATAACCCTTATTTCTTAGAGGTGGAAATTAAGACCCAGAGAGACTTAGTAACTCACCTAAATGCATACATATTGCATGTGGAGGAGCTTGGATTCCAATCTTGACTGCCTGGTTCCAGAGCACATAATAATATCCCTTAGGCAAAGCAGCCTCTGTAATAAATAGCTATCCTTGATTGAGAGTATATTTATGCAAAACTTGCACCTATCACATAGCATGCATTTATATAAGCATATTACATACATTTTTCTCATTTGATTTCCACAGTAGCCCTATGAGGTAGGTCCAGTTCTTGTCAACATTTTTACAGAGAGGTTAAATGATTTGGCTCTTGACTACAGAGCTTGGGTGGGGTGAATTCAGGTTTATTTAGGTGAAGAGCTCAGGATATTTCCTTTGGCCACTCTTGAGATCAATTCTTTTCAAACCCCTTGTTCTAGAGATTAGATTCAATAGGAAAAGGAGGAAGAAAATCTCATTGAGGGTGATCAGATGTTAGGAAGTTTGTGAGGTAAGTGTTATTAACTCCTTTTGCATTTATGGGTTATATAACATGCAAAAATGCTATAACCAAGAGGCCTCCAAATACAATGACTTAAACTAGATAGAAGAAGCTCATTTCTCTCTTGTCAACTGGCAGAATTTGGGGGTCTGAAGCTGTCTTCCATTTATGGATTCAAAGCAGCTGTTCCACTTGTAATTTCTTAGCCAGCAGGAAGGAGAAAGAAACTTTGGAGGGGAAACAGCTTGCTTTTAGGAGTACAATATAGAAATTACATATATGATGTAGTTTCTCCTACTTTCATGTCATTGGCCAGAATATGGTCACATGGTACCTAGCTGCAAGGCAGGCTGGGAAATGTCTAGATGGTTGGCCATATACTCTGGGAGAGGAAGGAGGGAATAATGGATATTGGTAGATGATCAGCAGTCCATTGCCACATCATAGATGAGGAAATGGAGGTTTGGAGGGGTAAAGATTTGTCCAATGCCACATAGTGGCAAACACAAAACATGCATGTTTTGATTAGGACTAGATTGGGAGCAGCATCAGGATGTGGGGAAATAGCTTGGCAAGCCACATAGTGGTGCAGAGAAAGCACATGGCAAAACCTTGAGCGGCAATAGCAGGCCACAGTGAAAAAATCAGGTACCTTGGAAGAGCCAGTCTTAGAAGTTGGTAAACAGCTGGGTGCTCATTTTTGTCTAAGGAATGAATAGCGGGATTTGAGGCACTGATGGGAAGGGGGGCTTCAGGATTGCCCAACTCCAGGGAATACCATTTCCAAACAGTGCAATGGAAGTGGAGCCCCTGCAATTTTGCAACATGTTGGCTCTACCAAGAAGGCTCTTCTATTGTCCTGCCACAGATTGTATTCCTTGAAGAAGGAGATTGTGAGATAGGGATTGGCATGCAGGAGATTTATTAGCAAGAACTTTTGGGGTCAGTACTTATGAGGTAAAATGAAGGAAGCAGGACTGAAAAGAGAAGGAAATCAGCTGAAATGTAGTCTCAGCAGAAACCTCAGCCAACCTTCTGGGGAGTTCTGAAGATGAGATGATCTTTCAAACTTGGCTCTGAAATTGTCTCAGCAAAAACGCTGGGCCTGTATACCTTGTATTAATCAGCAAAGGGATGCAGGGTGCCCAGGGATGAGGGCATGATCTTGGATGAGGTCTCAGCTCTCTTCAGCTGAGGCAATAAAGGGTTGATTGCCGAGGACTCTCTTCCAGAAAGTACTTCAGCAGTTGGGATAGTAAGTCTTTCAAATCTGAACCTTGGCAGCACCTGAAAGCATCTACCACACCCCCAAGCAGTGTACTGCCCACCATTCCTCCATCATAGAGTCCTTGTGCCCTCAAGACTTTGGGCACTTCAGGAGCTCCCTTTTCCAAATCTCAAATATCTTTCGATTGGTGAGGAGGGGGTATCTACAGCTTAAATTTCATTACCATTTAATTAGCAGTTTGTTTAACTACTAATTAGCCCCTCCTGGGGGTCAGTTGCTAGCAGCAGAGAACAGTAACAGGATTGATAACACCAAGACTGAATGAGGCAAGTCAAAGGAGGTCCACCAAGAAGCAGGAGGGGAAGCTGGGAGGGAGGCAAAGCCAAGTTCTTCTTTTCCTCACTTAATTCAAAGCAGGTTCTGCCTGGGCCAGGGATCAGGGGCGAAGATGGGGCACTAAGGGGTTCTGAAATCAGATCAGATGTGCCAACCTCGCACTTTTGTCCAAGGCCTATCCTTCCTCAGATATTCCCTCTTCCTTTTGTTAGAACTCCTAATTTTCCATTTACCAAAATGGCTGCCTGTTCAGATGAATGAAAGATCACAGTTTGATCTGATTCAGAGTTTGATTTTTTTCCTCCCTCCTTCTGCATAACAGCTCATGCATCTGAGGGCTGCAGCTAAAAAGTGATTTTTAAAGACTTCTCATTGGCAAAAAAATCAATGGAAAGAAATCTCTCTCCCCTCCACCCCAACTCCATTCTGCTGTTAATTTTCCTCCCTCTCCAATCCCCTGCTAGGAAAGTTGTGTCTGAGGCCATCTAACATACTTTGTCAGAAAGTTGCCTTGTTAAGGATTGGGGTCCTGCTGGGTGAACTGAGGAGCAGTGCGATTTTCCCCACAGTCTTGTCAATTAACTCAGCTCGAGAAAGGGACGGGAGTGGGGGAGAAATCAAAGAATTCCACTAGGGAGATGGAATCCCAAAGCAAAGCCATCTGTCAAGGACAGGGTGGTTGCTAAAACAAACTCCATGGCAGCCTCCCAGGAACAAGTTCCCAGTGGTGCTGAGGGTAGTGTTTGCTAGTGGGACAGATGAGAGAGAGGGACAACCTTTCAAAGATACGGAAGAAAGGACTCAGGCATCCCACATGCTTTGCATTCCAGGCTCACTCAATGCCTGTGCCTTCTTGGGTATGTCAATTAATGTCTCCGAGCCTCAGTTTCTTTATCTGAGAAATGGGTGAATACCATCTACATGATTTAGTAGGTAAGGCAGTGAGGGGGTAACTGGCAAGGGAGGGACCCAGGACAATGCAAATTAAAGGGGCTTATTCATAAGGTCTCTGGAGCCAGAATGGAAAGTTCCCGGAATCTAAAATAGCTCTAACGATTGTCTTCTCTCTCCTTTTGTCACTCCTCGTCTCTATCTTTATTTGGGACTACTCCCCTCTCCTCTCTGCAGACCACCAGCCTATCTCTAACTCATAGTTTCTGCTTATCTAAATATCAGCTTGCATGGGCTTTTAAGGTGGCTCCAACCCCACTCTGTTACCCTCAGGGTCTTTCAACTTCCCCTCCCATCAACAGATGCCTGCTTGTTATTTCTTGGTTCACACTTCTGAGAGAAAGAATCTGATTGGGTCAGCTCAGCATTGTGTACTAAGCCTCTGGATTGGCTGTCTTTAGGTCAGGTGATTAAACTTAAGCCAATCAGCTGTACGTGGAAGGGCAGACTCACATCACGTGCATCTTTCAGACCCCGATTGCTTAAGACTCCCGCGTCGGAAAGGTGTAGGGTGGGGAATGGCCGCCAGTCTAGGACTTGAGGTGGTGGGTAACAAATACACCTAGACATGGCTGAGATCAGATGAGAAAAGATGTAGAGAGAGGAGTCTGAAATCAGCACCTGGGAAAATGTCCTCATTGTAGTGCATGGTTGGAAGAGGCAGAGGAACGAGTGATAAATGGAGAGAAAGACAGTGGTGTGCTGGAGCCCAGAAGGAAGCAAACCGGACCATCAGGGAGGGGAGGAGGTAGGCTGAACATATTGTATACAGCAGAGAGATCTGGACTGAGACATTGAGAGATGTGGATCCACAGGGCCGGCTAATAGTCTCACACCCTTCAAACTGATGTTCTTTAAGCGTTTGCTTGGCATTTATTTAGGGGAGAGCCAGGACACTGCATGGGGCAAAGTTTTCTCCTCGGTTGACCCAAGCAATTAGCTTTGACTTCAAACTCGTATTCTGTGTTCAGCAAAACAAAAGCCCCGCAGTTACAGAGACCAGCCCTCACGGGGGGCAGTTGGAAATCCATTTGTTGTTACTCAAGCATGTCTCTTGGGGAGACCTCACAGCCTTTCCCAAAGCAACTTGTCAAAATTTGTTTTCCAGCTGCACTCGGTACTTTCTCCGAGAAGAGTTCTGGTAAACACAATTTCCCCCTTTTTTTTTGCATTTCCAGTGATGTTTTAGAGTCCCATATGGGCTGGAGCCCTGGGCAGCTGTCTGATTGCCCTGCCAATTAGTTAGGTCCAGAAGGAGGGAGCATGAAGAGACACCATTTGATTGGCTGATAACCTTGGGCAGGGCAGTTACAGTGACAGGATGCTAGATGGAGTGAGGAGTTCTTGTGCGCTGAGGATGTGGAATCCGTAAGTGAGAAGATGGCACTTTTGAGAAGTTTGATAGATTGAGGCGAGAATGGGGTGAAGGGAAATGCCTCTTGTTTTTCCTTTAATCAGGGAAGATCCGACAGTGTTGCTAAGCAGAGGGGAAGGATCTGTAGGACAGGGAGGATTCTACTGTGTAAAAGAGAATGTGCAACAGAGAGGCAGAAAATGTCAGGAGCGGGCAGGAGTCAGAGGGACCAAGAACATTTGGGAAATTGGGCTTTGGTGGTGGATGTACTCAGATTTGAATCTTGGCTCTGCCTCTTTCTAGCTGTGTATCCTTGGGCAAGTTGCCTAACCTTTCTGAGCCTTGGTTTTCTCAACTCTAGAATGGGAATGACAATGCTTATCTCAAAGGATTGTTATAAGGGCTAAATAAGATAGTGTTTGTAGGGTGCTTAGCAGAGTATCTGGCTAACACTCAGGAAATGTTGCTAAAATTAAAAACAAAATCAGAAGTGAGGCTAGGGGAAGATCTGGTGACATTTAGGAATGGAAGGGTCAGTGCTTGATAAGTTTTACTTCAAGGAAGTTTAAGAACTTTCTGGCCAGTGAAAATTTGAGGAAAATTGTGCTGGGGGCAGGAGCTTCTGGGAAAGTCATCTTTTGAATACCTTGGGATGCTATTATGTAAGTTGTGATGGCTAGAGCTGTGGCAGCTATTTTGCCTCCCTAAGGGTGGTCAAACTCGAGGATAAAGGACAATAAGACAGTGGAGTGGAAAGGTAGAAATGTCCTTTATGGAATTATTGAATTGCTGAACAAACTAGTTTAAGTTCCTTATTATTTAAGCCATTTTTAGTTGGGTATTCTGCTAATTACAGTCAAATGCATTGTAAATGATAAAATGTCCCTGGAGGAGGGCACAGCATTTGTAGAAGTAAGGAGGCTGAAGGGAGCATGCTCAGGGATCTGTAGTTTGGCTGCAGAATGGGGTGGAAGGTAGAAAACAGAATTCTGAGAAGTACAGCAGAAATTACAACCATAGAAATGAGAAATGTTCAGTGTAAATGGCATTTATTTAGAAGAGCTCTTTAACACTGCATTGGACAAAGGCTTCTCTTCCATTGACCTAAGAATTAGCTTTTGCAATGTCCCCAAATTCCTTGATGCTGAAGTATAAAATAATAGACAGGAAATAATAGTTGCCAAAGGCCAAGATACTGGCAGGGGACAGATTATGGAAGGCTTTGAACACCATGCCAGTCGGATGGACATCTTGAATGTAGCAGGGAGCCATTGAAAAATTTCAAACATTAGCAGCTTTGTAATCATTAAGAATTGGAGTAGTGATGAGGTAAGATTGATCTTTTACCACTTATATATTGTCTGTTTCTAAATGGCCTATATTCCTTGTTCTTCCTTGGGATGAAATTCTTACTCAACCTAGATGAATGAGCTCCACATTCCTCTTACTCTGTCTAGGTCACAGATTCCAGGATAAATGGGGGTCCTGGTTTTATTATGCGGATAGACTAGAACATGTGTTAATCTTCAGCAATGTGATATTTCTCATGTACTTTCATTTAGCAGTCTTGTCTCTTATTAAATCTAATTAGTTTCTCTGCTGCTAAGACATCAGAGAGCATCCTCCAAATGAAAATGTGTAGCCTGAGTCAGACGTAGCAAGGGACCTTGTCCAGGGTTTTCTGCCACCCGCTTCAGAGGTTCTTAGTGTTGGAACTCAAGCTTGCCACCCTACCCCACCCCCGCTGTCAGTTGTTGGCAGGATAATAGAATTTTTAGAAGTAGAAAGATCTTGGGATGTAGACAGTACCCTCAGTTTGCAGTTGAGGAAACTGAGTTCCAGTGAGGGGAAATGACCTGCTCAATGTTAAACAGCCAGCCAGGGACAGAGGTGAAACTAGAACATAGGTCTTCTGACTTCTAATCTGTTGATTGCCTTTATGGTCACATCAAGATGAATGTCAACTGTAGACCTTTGGATGCCGTCAGTGCATGAAAATATTCACTAATGGATTATCCACTTAAAAAAATTAATCCTCATGCAAATATGTCTTTTCACTGAGCACTGGTCTATCCCCACCCATCTGGTCAGTGTCTCAACCAGCCTGCCCCTCAGTTATCAGATGTTGCAGACACACAACAGTGTTAAGGAGGTATAATGCATACTGACTGCAAAGTGAAACTGCAGATCTTGCCTGAGATGTGAGATCTCATGAAGCTGATGACAGTGATGCTGGGAAACTGCTCAAATCTCATGCAAAGCCATTAGCAACCGAACAGCTGGCAGAGTCAGGCAATTAGAGAAGGGAAAAATCCACAAGAATGACTCCACAATGGGTGCTGCAAAGGGGAGCAGTGAGAATAGCAGAAGATGAAAAGGGACTCTTGGGAAAATTGATGAAGCTCATTTTAATGAACTTGCAGTAAAAGTCAAAAGACGAGACGATGCATCTCTACAATATGTTGGGATATAATTTGGTTAGAAGAATTATGCTCTGTCCCACATAAATCAATGATACATTCTTGGTCTTCACAATCAGAGCGTGGAATTATAGCAACTTAATTATAACTTAAATTTGTTTAATGTGAGATACAAGCATATTTTCATAATTTTCAATTTGATTTTCAAGATAAAGTCCTAATCAAAGTTTTCTTCCTACTTTTTAAATCAGATAGGATTTTATTTAGCTGCAAGTAGCATAAGCTTATGTACAGTGGTTTAATTTTTTTTTTTAATAACATGAAGTTAAGGGAATGTGGATTTTGGCTCTGGTGCATATTGGCTCAGTAATTCCAGAATGATGCCTCTACAGTTCTCTCTTATTTTCCCTCAAGGTTGCAAGATGACTGTTGCTGTTCTGGCCTTCATGCCTGCACTCAGTTCAAGGAGGGGATGGAGAGAAGGTTGTGCTAGTCTTGTCTGACTCTTTCATTTTTTAATTTTTAAAATTATTTATTTATTATTTTATATTTTTTTGAGACACAGTCTCACTCTGTTGCCCAGGCTAGAGTACAGCGGCATCATCATAGCTCACTGTAACCTCCAACTCCTGGGCTCAAGCGATCCTCCTGCCTCAGCCTCCTGAGTAGCTGGGACTACAGGTGCAAGTGCACCATGCCTGTCTAATTTTTCTATATTTAGTAGAGACAGGGTACTACTCTTGTTCGGGCTGGTCGTCTTGATCTCCTGACCTCAAATGATCCTCCCTCCTGGGCCTCCCAGAGTGCTAGGATTATAGGCATGAGCCACTGTACCCAGCCTAATTTTTTATTTTACTAAAAGTAAAAATTGTATATATTTATGATGTACAACATGATGTTTTGATATATGTATACATTCTGGCATGACTAAATCAAGCTATTTAACATAGTTAACCTTTTTTTTTTGTGGTGAGAACACTTAAAATCTACCCTCTTAGCAAGTTTCAAATGTACAATGTATTGTTATTAGCTATAGTCAGCATGATGTACAAAGTCTGACTCTTCTTTAAATCAGAAAATCAAAATCTTTCCCGGAAGCCTCCTTGTAGATGTCTGTTTATATTTCACAGGCCACAATTCCCCTAGCTGCAAGGGAGTCTGGGAACTGAGTATTTGACTCTGCAACCTTTAGACTGTGGGAGGTGTCAAGGGGTGAAGGAATTGTGAATAACCAGTGTCTCTCACAGTGTTTCAAGTGGCCTTTAACCTAATTTGGGTATTAATTTCCTATGATAATAAAACTCATCCTTACCTGGAAATTTATTTTCAAGGCCCAAGAAGCTCTCAAAGATCAGACTTTGGCACATCTTTAGCAGAACCTGATACTGCTGTGGGCAGTGTCAACTTTTGTCAACTTGTCATGCTCTGGCTTTTTTTTTTTTTTAATGCATCTGGCTTTTAGAAACAGCAACAAACAACTGCAATGTGCAAATGCTCTACTTTCCATGTGTAGTTTATCTCCTTTGATTCTCGTCAGAACCCACATGAGTGACATAATTGTTATCATAGATGAGGAAACTGAAGCTCAGTAGGATTCAGTGACTTGCCCGAGGCAACCCAGCTGGAACGTGGCAAAGCTGGGGTTTGAATCCTGGTTTGTCTGACTCCAGACTTCTTGATTTTTTCCCCTGTGTTGTAACACCCCATATCAGCATTTTCCAAAGCATGTCCCACAGAAATAGAGTTAAGGTGTTCCATAAAAGCTGGGGGATAATACGGTCAAATAAATTTAAAACCTTCTGGGATAAACAGAGTTAGACAAAGGCTTCTCTGATATTACATTGGGATTCTCCAAGAGAGGGCTAGAGTGCTGCAATGCTTCCAACAATTATTTGATTATAGAAACTTTCAAAAATACAGCATCTCATAGGACTCCCCATTCATTTGCTCATCCAACAAATGATTGTTGAACTCTGACCATGCTGCAGGGATTTTTCCAGCTCTTGGAAAACATTGGTGATCAAGACAGACCTGGTCCCTGCCCTCACAGAGCTATTTGTCCAGCTTACAGACCACTTCTCCAAATGCACTTTGGGGAGGACTGTGATTCTTTGTTGGGCTCACCTGCTCTCAGGGAGGAGGTATCCCAAGGGCAGCCATTGACTAGATCCTAGGACTGGCCTTGCATGGTGGCCTTGACCCAACTTAATTTGCTATCTGATGTCAGTCTGTTGGTGTTTCAGGTGTAAAAGAGCACATTCTCTTCCCTTCCTGCCATACATGAGAGGGGAGATAGGTGTGCTAATGGAGGTAGAATGTTCTGGAAAGGACAGCAGTAGGAGGGGAAGGGTGATGCCTCTGTCTCTCAGGCTTAGAGCCTATGAAGCAGGTGTCCCAAGACGCTCAGCTCTCACTGTGAGACTGGCTGTCCTCCCCTCTCTACCCATTGCTCTGACTCACCCCCTGTTGCTCCCCTTTTCCTCCCTTGATACTTTGAGTTCCTTGTTTTTCCTGATGACAGCTGACCTCTCTGTTTTTAATGCATTGCTAGAGTGAGCAACTGGCTATAAAATATTAAATCCTAGTAAATATTAATGCCACTATCACTGTCACATTAATTCAGCCTTGTGAATTGCGGGGGTCAGGATTGGGCTAATGAGTGGGTCTACCACACTTACCCATTACCACCAACGCCACCACCCCTGCCACCCCTGCGCTGCCACCACTGCCACTGTTGCCACCACTAGCAACTCTATTCATCTTCTTACAACTGAGAAATCATGCCTTTGGGCCCTTTAGGGACTTTCCTTCTGCTTATTCTCTTTCCTAACTACTTCCTAGGGCCCAGAAGCTGTGCCCAGTAGGATTGTTAAAGTTTAAAGAGCCATTGCTGAAAGGGGCATCCTGAGACTTCCAGGCAAATTCTAATCTGGATGGTGAGACATGTCACCCTCTCTCTGCTCTGCCCTCATCCTTCCATTTCTCATCACTATCAAGATGGTCAGTTATAACTCATAATAATAGTATAATGAATTGGTAAACTTAAAAATTATTTACCGCAGTGTCGAGAGAAGTTGCTGCATTTCCAGCTGCGTTTATTTCTAGAGGTGGAGACTTTGCTTGAGTGGGTTATGAAGATGCAAAGCAGGTTGGTACCTGTTGTTGCCGGGGAAAAATACAGCATGTGTATTTTTGGACAGATAAAGACTTTCCATCCCTATGTTCTTTGTTATGTGGAACTCGATGGCTTATGGGAAGGAGTTGAATAAATTTGCATGGGAGTCACAGAGATTCTTGGGAGTAAAGAGATTGAGGTGTTAACCCTGACCTTTTGAAATTTAATATTATTAGAACATTTTTGATGGGTTGGGGAAACCTTGACTAAAGTCAGCAGATTGGACTCTGCAGACTCTGAGGGTAAATTCCTTTTGGGGGAAAGGATGGAAAAAGCTGGAATGGTGACTTGGGTTCAACACCGGGCCTGGGTCGTCTTAGGAAATGTCATGGTGTATGGACAATGTTGAAATGCCTTCTGACCTAACCAGCGTGGCACTGTGTGTGTGCCGTGGGACTTACTGCCCTGTGTTTTTGTTTGTGTGTGTTATTTGTGATGAATGTCCTGCAGCTTGTATCTGATTATGCAAGGTGTCCTCCAACATGTATCTAAGTGTCCAAGTGTTTTCTTAGAATATAATTCTAGAAATGGCATGCTAGGTCAAAAGGTGTATTAGACAGGATGGGTAGGATAGGATGAGTAACAACCACCTGTAAACACTTAAAAGAACAGAAAAGAAAAGGCTTATTTGTCACTCATCCCACATGTTCAGCTAGGTGATATTTATGTCTTTTCACTCTGGGACCAAGGCTGATGGAACTGCCACCATTTCAAACATTGCTAACCACCACAGAAGAAGAAAGGGGTTCTCTGGATGTTACAGTGGTAATTCAGTGCCCTGGCTTGGAACTAATAATAGTATTCTTCACTCCCTCTTATAACTCATTGAGCAGTTCCAGTCACATGGAACATCTAGGAGGCCATGAAGTCCATTTTCTAACCATGTGTCTGGAAGGTGGAGAGCCAGAAATATTTGGTGAACAGTATTCATGACTATTTCAAAGGCTGTGAACATTTTGGAGGCTTCTGGTACATATTGCCAGATTATCCACCAGAATGGTGTTGCCAGTTTATGCTCTCACCTGTGTAACTGTCCAGTACTTCTTTTAGTAACTATCATGCTCCACTGAGTTGCTCCTATGCATGGATGTAGCATAAATGGTTTCCCTAATCCTCTGCCGATGAGCACTTCCAGTTTTTTCTATTACGGTGATATGATGAACATTATTCTACACACATGAATTTGTCCCCTTATTTCTTTAGGCTAAGTTCATAGAGATTGGACTGCTGAATAAAAGTACATTAATGCTCTTAAGGTTTTTTATGCATACTATCATATTGCCCTCTCAAAAATGTTGTACCTTTTTGTGCTCCTGTGGTCAGAATAGGAGAGTGGACCCTACTTCTGTGGTCTTATAGAGAAATAGAAGAGTGTCTGTTTCAGGGATTTTTGAAGAGTGATAGTAACAGCTGTGAGCATCTTCTAAGTTCCTTCATTCTGATCTCCAAGTCCAGATGCTCTTGACCCTGGGTAGACAGAGCTTGAATTCAGACACATGAATTTGTATCAGGTGAGGAATAGGAGAG
>CAUYRT010071856.1:0-105060 GCA_963574885.1 Lepilemur ruficaudatus
CCAATTAATTTCTTTCTGTTTTTAGTAGAGACGGGGTCTCGCTCTTGCTCAGGCTGGTCTCGAACTCCTGACCTTGAGCGATCCTCCCACCTCGGCCTCCCAGATTGCTAGGATTACAGGCGTGAGCCACCGCGCCCAGCGGATAGTGATTTATTAAAACAAATTCATTAGTAAGTGATATAACTGAAGTCAAGATAAATCATAAAGTGGTAAAATAAAATGAGATGTGAAAGCTCTATACAGAGTTTATTGCCGCTGCTGCTATTACTGTTCCAAAATAACAAATTCAGATCTGAGTCATTTATTCTTATGTAAACACACCAGAAGTAGAGTTTTTATTCCATAAATCATGCTAATTTAAATATTTGCTAACTAATTTTTATTTGTTAGGGTAAAAGTTGGATAATATACTTCAGTTTCTTGGGTTATATTTTAATGGGTATAAGACAAATAGGTTTCTTGCTATCTTTTAAGACTGTTGCTATAAATCTTGATGTCCTTGGACCACATCCCATTGAGTTAATGACATTTGAAGTTAAACAATGGACTTCTGTAGCACATACATAAAGAATACAACAGTTGGCAATCTGAATTGACTGTTAATGAGATAATATATTTAAAGAGTGTCAGCCAAGGTAATAATTAGTTTTGTCATATAACTTTTCTTCCCCTTCCAATATATGTGCAGTGGTCTATACAGATCTCATTACAAGAACATATTTTCAAGGGATTTTCTGCAGAATAGTAGTCCTTGGAACCTCCAAAAAAACAAAGGGTTCTTTGGTCCCTTGGGAAGTGCAGCACATACTGTCTGTCCCCTTTTGTAGTCACAATACATGTATGCACACTAAAGGCTCTGAAAAACAGCAGTAAATAAGATTGTTTACCTAGCATTTCTTAAACTTATTTTAATACACAAGAAAAGGATTGTGTAACACCTGTTAATAGTTTATTACCTTAGTATTTCAGGGCACATTTTTTTAAGGAAACACTACTTTACAAAAAGTCCAAGGGACTATCCAGATTCTTTTCTACTCAATATTTATTTGCAGAGAGGATAGTGTAAAGTGGGCATTCACCCTCAGATACAGTGTAACAAGATTAGGACTTCTGGTTCTGAATTACCAGGTAAGGCATAACTTACCATAATTCTGTTCACCTTTTTTTTTCATATGTCCCATTTTATTTCCATACTATAGGCAATAAACCACTTGTGTGTTTCTCTTTGCTTGGAAAAATAGTGGATTGTAACCTAGATGGTTAAAAATCTTTTTATCATAGCAATTAGAGAACTGGTACTAATTATATTATATTTAAATTTGTAGTGATCTGCAATGTGAGGCTTTTGTTTATAACTCATACATCAAGCATTTATAGACACCTCAAATATAAATATCTTTGGTTATATTCCTGAATGTATGACCCAAGAATCTATACATATTGTAATTGTATACATATTATAATTGTAATAGAACACCTAAATATAAAATAGCACCTTTTACAGTATATAGAATGAAATTACAGGGTTTCTATAGTGAACACCACCATTGTCTTGTCACAGCTTTCTAACACTATTATACGTATTGACTTATAAACAAAATGGTTCATTTTATTTAATTGACATGTAGACTAGCACATTCTTTTCTCTCACTATTCATTGCTATCCCTAAATAGGTGTGCCACAAGCTTCTGTTGTGAAATTGAATGGGCAAAAAGAAAGCTTCTGTGCACTGTACTATTTAGAGTGTTCACAATTCAGTCAAATGTAGCTTTGTTTAAGAGTAATAGTGTTGTCAGTAAAATGTTTACTTATGCTGACTCCTGTTACTTTTTCAGTGCTAGACTTAGGTATGTTTGCACAGTCTTAAGTTTTCTGTAAGCTAGGAATATACTGTACTCACGTTTCTCAGTTTATCCTGTTTTAAAAGGATTCTTTGGTCTCAAAAACAATAAACCTATAGAAAAGGAAATAGGAAGATTCAATAAGTTTTGCTTAAAAATTACTTCTATAATGAATGAGTTAAGCAAAGAGAAAAAGCATTTTTATAGTGGCTCTCATTCATAACATAGGACTAAAATTTGTTTCATCAATGAAGATACATTGGGAGAATAAGGGAAAACTAAACAACAGACTTTTTTCCTTTTGGCTGACTGATTACCTGTTACCTTTTTAGGCCTCTTTGCACCTCCACGTGCCTTCAGTGCAATCTGATGAGCTGCTTCACAGTAAACACTCCCACCCACTTGACTCAAATCAGACTTCAGATGTCCTCAGGTATAGTTGTTGTACCATTAAGGGTTTGCCACTGCAATTTTAAAAGAATGTAATTTTGATCCTTGTGTATTTTTCTCATATTTGGCAAGAGTTTACAGTTGTGTACCATCAGATCTCTAGATAAGTTTTATCATTCAGAGTAAGTGCTTTTCTAACGTAAGTAATCTACTTTTTTTTTTTTTTTTTTTTTTGAGACAGAGTCTCACTCTGTTGCCCCGGTTAGAGTGCTGTTCACAGCCTAGTTCACAGCAACCTCAAACTTCTGGGCTCAAGCGATCCTCCTGCCTCAGCCTCCCGAGTAGCTGGGACTACAGACATTTGCCACCATGCCTGGCTAATTTTTTCTATATATTTTTAGTTGGCCAATTAATTTCTTTCTATTTTTAGTAGAGACGGGGGTCTCGCTGTTGCTCAGGCTGATTTCAAACTCCTGACCTTGAGCGATCCATCTTCCTCAGCCTCCCAGAGTGCTAGGATTACAGGTGTGAGCCACCGTGCCCGGCCAGTAATATTTTGAGAATAATTTTTATGAAAATTAGTTATCTTTCTCCCCAAGGACTCTCTATTCCATACCTTCCACTCTTTTTAAAGCGATTTTGAATCTTAAATGCCATAATTGAAAACTGCTTCCATAGTCTGCATTGGAAATAAATGCATGACTTACATAATTTATTTGCTTTTCAGGTTTGTTTTGGAACAGTACAATGCACTCTCCTGGCTAACCTGTGACCCTGCAATCCAGGACAGACGCTCGTGTCTCCCAATTCATTTTGTGGTGCTGAATCAGTTATATAACTTTATCATGAATATGCTGTGATCTTCATGTGACAGAACTGTGCAAGAAAAGGACATGAAAAAAAGGATATTTCGCTGCAGGATTAAGTTACAATTATCTTCTCAGTGAAAGTCATTTGTGATGGGGTCTAATTCTTATTACTTCAACAAATATTGTTTTGACTTGTGGGGAGGGGCTATAACCCTGCTGTTTTTCATTGACTATTCTGAACTCTTTAGGATGATGACTGATCATACAAAACGTATTATAACATTTTCGTAGCAAAAATTAACCTTTTTTTTCAGTCACAGTATTTGTGAAAAGTAATGAGCCATAGTACCCAGTCATATTAAATGAATATTAAAAGCATGGAGAGGAAACATGAGGAACAATGAATTTCAACATACGGCTTCAGAACATCAAGATGTTCTTGTATTGGATTATAGTATCTAGTATTCAAAATTGCCTGCATCTCTTATTTATTGTAAGTTTTTAAATGTATAAATTGTCTTATATTTCTTAACCTCTTTTATAAAAATTTTCCTAGAAGGTTTATACTGCCTTCTTGCTTTAAAGCAATTGGTCTAAAATATATGTAATCGTCTTAATTAAAAAGTTGCAGTAGGGTTGCTTTTAGAGTATTATTTTTTTGTAAGGGGGTGGGTGGGACAGTAAATTTGTATTGTCTCGATGTACAGTTTAATGGGGATAGAGGGTGAATAATGTCCATACCATTGTGTGTGGAAGATTTACAGCTAAGCTGTAGTTGCAGAGTACATGTACAGTAATGAAGTTCACTGTGTTTATAAATTGAAAAGGTACCAGGTCTTACAGCATTTTATATATCACACCTTTACAGAATAACATGATGGCAATATACAAGTGATATTGTTAGGTGGTTTAACTTAGAATAAAATGAGAATTCTTCAGTTATATTTTGTACTATGGTTTAGGGCTATGACTAATATTTCAGGCCATTTCCAGTGAAAGAAACTTAGTTTTACAAGAAAGACATTTGCTACTGAATGCTTAAACTAATTTTGGTGTTTAATGTTACATGCTTAAATTTTTTTCAGTTTTAGCAGTGGCACATTTAGGCATGGGAGTATTATTAATTATGAAATTTATCTGAAATTTATAAGGTTGAAATTTAGCCCAGCTCTAGGCATTTTACAAATTATTTTAAGAACAATCACTCCTGATTGTTTGACCTTTTTTTTTTTTAAATTAAACATTGGGGATGTGTGTGAGAGAATGCATATGTATGGGTGTGTGTGTGCAATCAAACTGTGGTGTAAATAGATTCTCAGTGAATTCTGGTATTCAGACTCTATTCCACTAGTGAAAGAACCATTTTTAAAACTTAACCTGTTTCCCTTTGCCTTTTTTATTTATTTAATTTTCTTGGTTTGGAGATGGCAGTCCCAAACACCAGAGTCTGTACTTTTCTATTACACAGCTCAGATTAAGGTAGGGCATATGCCAAGGAGGTTCTCACCTCCCTAAAGAAGGGACTTGAATTTTAGGGACTTTAATTCACCCCTTCCTTCAATACAACTTTCCCCCTTCTTGTTTGCACATGCCAAGATAACTGCGTTTATGCAGTCTTTACCCCCTTGAAAAATCCTTTCTACAGTGCTGCTCACAAGAGAGCCCAAGTTAGCTTCCTACTTGCATTGCTGACTTGAATTCACAGTCGCCAAGTCTACCTATATTTCTTGGAAGCAGTCTTGCAAAATTCCTATTTGTATGTTCACTAATTGTCTACAAGGACAAAATCAATTGTATTTACAAAACCCAAATTCGGTTTTTTTTTTTTTTACTGGAACTTGTTTTGTAAATACTATATGCTTAGGTTAAATATCACTTTCTTATGAATATAACTTCTTCAAATTGTGTATATAAAAACATTAGCAAGTCTTATTTTTTTCTATCCAGAAAACACAATTGGTGACAAAAGTTTTCAATCATTTCTTCAAAATTACAATGCAATCCCAATGGTAAGCATATTTTGATATTAAATTTAAAGATCACATCTCTGCATTTGTTTTTAAATTATACTAACACACCACAGATTATGTTGGTATGTTTTGTCCTGTACTTAAAAAGAAAACTTATTTGAGGTTTGAAGGAAAAGATTCTTATTTGGAATTTCTATAAAAAGAGTATCCTTTTTTATATACTTAGCTCAATAGTGACTTTAAAAAAAATGAAAGCTATATTCTCAGTTATATAAAATCACTAACCTATGGTAACCACACCTCAGTTTGAAAATAGATTTTAAAAAAATCATTCCCTGATAGTTTCTTTTATATGGAGCCATAAGGAGGGAACCCAGTATATAATTCCTTTTTATCTGGGAATCAGGGAATAGTTCCCACATACACAGGATTTACTGCTAAGAGTTTTTTTCTTCCCTTCATGTATCAGTTCAACACTCAAATAGAAAGTTATTAAATAGCCATTAGAAAAGGTCATTAGACTTATTTCAGAAAAGAAATTAAGCGTTTTGTGCAGGATGAAGGATCTGACTTACTAATGTACTGTCACAGACAAGTATAGGTAGTTTTGTTTTATTTAAATAGTTAAGCAAAATATTATACTTTATAGCAGTGGATTACCAACACCTTGACTTCTTTGTTACAATGCTAATGTCTGTTTTTTGTGCAGTTATCCATTATAAAACAGGGTGGAAGTTCAGTATTTTGGCATTTAAAAAGATTAATTATATAATGTCTGCTTCCAGCCAGTGAGAAACATCTAGCCATACCTTTCTTATGCAAGCCATTCAGTTATCAGGACTGTGAATTAACACTGTATGAATAAATTTCTGTACACCTTATTGTTTGGCCAGAAGGCCACCAAGTGTACTTATATGTAATCCTTAAATTTTAAAGTAGCTGTAATTTTTAAATATTTCTAAACTTTTCTTAAACCACTAAAATTAAGCTCTTACTACTTAGTCAACTATCCTCAGCTGTATTCGTACTCAATCGTCAGTATGGCACAGATTACTGTATTAAAATATTTTCTTTTCATCTTCATATTTACCTTCTGAGGTAATTTTTTAACTTAATGTGTTACTACAAAGATTTGCAGATCTTTAATCAAGCACTATGTTAATACTGTAATATCAAAATACTATGTCGCATTATTTAAAATGTTCAAATTGAATAGATTAAAAGGAAGTTTTTGAATGCTATTGCATCATATAATTTGCTACTCATCCACTATGGCATTGCATATCAATCTATTAATACATTTAATGTTGCATGAGTGATATTTTGATCTGGATTTCCTCTTAAGATTTTAGTTTGTTTAAATTAAGGAAAGATGTTTTTAACATACATTTTTATTTTGTCCCGCCTCCCAAAAAATCAGCTGGAGATCTTAACCTTTTGGTTTTTCTTGGTGTTTTAAAGGGCCCAGAACTGTGGTTTAAATTTTTTTATATGTATTTTCTTTTTGTGGAGTATAAATTTAAAAACTGGATTTGGGACCTAAAATACTCCTCAGGTTGATGTATTCATGAAGTTTTAAAATAGCTTTAGTTTTCAAAGTAAACTGGATTTGTGGACCTTAAAGTTACTGAGTTTAAACTACAAATTGTAACGTCATTACTGGACATGTCAGCATCAACCTTCTCAAAATTGCTTGGTCATTTTACAAAGGGGCGTTTTAAAGTTGTTGTTTAGCAGTGACATTTAATATGGTCCAATTACTTTTCTTTTTAACGTGACAAAAAAGAATAAGGAACAAACACTATTGCTGCCGAATGCCATAACACTGAGTTGTACAAATTGTGATTGAGGAAATGAAAAGGTTTATACTTTTTAAAAAAACAAAAAACAAAACTTCAAATGGAATAAATTATTCATGAAGCCTTCATTGTGGTGTCTCATTCTCTTGAAAATATTTTCATCTTAAATTTGTGTGAAGAATAGTAGCACTATTATTTTTGTGTCATTTATATTGGAAAGGGGCAACCCTAGAAACTGATTAATGGTCATTTAATTTCTATGAAGTATTTTATTTTCAAAAAGAATTTTAATCATGTATCAGTGTACACTATATACAGTACAGGATAATTGTATATTTACATACATACCAATTCCTTGTAGGCTGATCATTTTGTTATTTATTTTCTAGTCCAAGCAAGCTGCCTTTAAATATTTAAAGCTGAGCTCTATCCTATTTCTATTTGATCATGTAAATGTGTTTGAAGTATTAAAAAAAGTTCAAAAATGAATAATCCATCAAAAATAGCTCTGCCCATATTCTGTAAGCAGCCATTTAAAATATTTTTGTCCAGACTTAAGCTGAGTAAGGACATAACTTCAAAATTGTTGTGATCATTTTGAGATAGTTTCTGTCAGGAAAATTTTTAAAAATGATCTTTTAAAAGGTGGTATATGTTGTTTAAACTGCCTATCCTAAATTATTTTCTGTCTCAAAGTTTACATTACCTCTGGTTTCTACTTTTGTTTTTTTTTACTATAATCTTATGTATGACTAAAGGGAACTATACAAATCAAGCTTTTTTTTTTTTTTTTCTTTTTTGAGACAGAGTCTTGCTCTGTTACCCAGGCTAGAGTGCCGTGGCATCAGCCTAGCTCACAGCCATCCTCAAACTCTTGGGCTCAGGCAATCCTCCTGCCTCAGCCTCCTGAGTAGCTGGGACTACAGGCATGTGCACCATGCCCAGCTAATTTTTTTCTAGACATTTTTAGTTGTCCAGCTAATTTCTGTTTTTAGTGGAGACGGGGTCTTGCTCTTGCTCAGGCTGGTCTTGAACTCCCGAGCTCAAGCGATCCTCCTGCCTTGGCCTCCCAGAGTGCTAGGATTACAGTCATGAGCCACCGAGCCTGGCCTCAAGGTTTTTTTTTCTTAAAAGGGGTTATTCACTTCTTTGACAACTGTACACAACCTTTCTTCTCTATTTGTAACTTTCAGTATTGAAAACCAATGTCTGAAAAATCCTATTGAGTGGTTTACTAAAGGAAATGAATCTTTTTAATAGTTTGAATCAAATGTTTATTTGTACTACACATAAGATACTGATACTTGTTAAGGATTCAAGCAGCTTAGAGACAGATAGGTTCCCTACCTTAAGCAAACACAGATTTTATATTGTGAGCCAGTGTGCTCTATCTTGGCAAAATCCAGTACTTTGAAAGCCCACAATGGTAGTTGATCTCTTCCCTAAGAATCTTCTATTACAGATTTTCTGCCGGAGTTCTCCATTTGAATTCCTTTAAAGTGAACAACCACAGATTGAGAGGTGCAGTGAAATATGGTGAACATTTAAAAATACTCTAGAAGGAATTAATAAATTACCCATGGAAATTATCTTGACTTCTTTATATCAGCACATTATGTGTGTAAATCTATGCATTTGTTAATTGGTAAGGTGACTTGAAATAATATCAGCTTATTATTCTAGGTATAAATACTTCATTTCTAGAATCAAAATTGCAGCATGTTCTGACAGTTTTTTTCTGTTGAGTGATTTTTATTATCAGAATATGCCTCAGACAAATTTGTAACTATAAGAATTGTTCAAAAATACTTGGGGCAGATGGTAGTCATTATAGGTATTGGAGAAATCTAGAGGCAGAGAATCCACTTCAGGATAAAATTAGAAATGTAGTTTGAATCATATTCAAACCAATTTGGGGGTAAATAACCTTTGAAATATAATTTCTAGGGAAGCATGGACATTTAGTGGGAACCATTATCTCTTAAGTGCATAATATGAAAATGTCCAGGCTTTGCTTAACAGGGTATTAAGGGAGTTTTACTTTGTTAACTAGTTAAGTCAAGTTCCTTTTGGATCCCCCTAAGAGTACAGAAGTCCAGAGGGCACTGATTTATTTGAGAAGTTCACATAAACAGAAAAGAAGAGAATTATGTTTTTGGCTTATGGCAAAAGATAAATTTAACTGTCTTGAATGTATTCCTGATGTGTCTATTCTGTTGATGTCTAGTTTTCAGTATTTTCCTGTGTGTACTGGAGGAGAGTTATCAATGCTGGAATGAGGATTAAAGAATCCTCACTCTCAGAGTTCTATTATCTATAACCAGAATTTCTTTTTTTTTTATATTAACAAATTGTACAGACACAGGTATATAACCAGAATTTCTGTTTGAGATTGATAGAAGTTTTTTTGAGCTGCTTTTTGTTTTGTTTTTCTCTTCCACAATGAGCCAACATAACTCTGTCAAGAATGACTTCTGTGGAGTTAAAAATGTTGGTTTTAAAGACTTACTTTGCCACTACCTACTACAGAGAAAAAAAAATATTACTAAGTGATAAACCTAAACTATGCCATGTCCCCAAGCCATGTAGTGTCTTAAAGACTTACATTCAGATTAAGTCTTAGTTCTGTCATTCTCTTGTTGTTCTGAGAGAATCTTCACTTATTACTAAACCCAACAATTTTTCTCCACAAAAAACACCTGGTCCTTACAGTGTTCCTTGTCACGGTGCAGGGCACTACCATATCCTGTTGAACAAACCATAAACTCCTTGTAAGCAGGCATCACAACTATTGGTCTTGTGTATTGACTATCAACTGTTTTCATTTCTCTCTCTGCTGGCCTGATTTTAGTCTAAATTAGCATTATCCAGTGCCATATAAGGTATTAGATAAAACTACCTTATCTGAGTGGACCATTGCCATATACAAGTACTCTTAATTTGGTATCTCTATTCTCAATGTGTTCCTTACTTGGTAGCTGAAAATCCTTTTGCTCTAATGGGCCTCTTTCCTGTATGTTCTCCTCTTGGCTTCTTAGGCATTTGAGTTCCTTGAAAGCCCCATGGTTATTTTTGCCTTAAAGCCTCCCCGTGATTTCCACATACACCCTTGCCTCAGATCAGGTTCCTTTGTTGTACACTTACTGCAGTGCCCTATGTGGAGCCTTGGTGGTGTTTTTCACAATTTATAATTGTGTGATTATTTGTCTTTACCAAACAACTCCATGAGGGCAGAAATTGGGTCTACTTGGCTCACCATTGAGTCTCCAGAATCCAACACAACACCTAGCACTAGAGTAAGGCACATAAATACTTCTGAATAAATTTTTTTTTTTTTTTTTTAGACAGGGTCTCGCTCTGTTACCCAGGCTACGCGCTGTTGCCCGGGCTAGCGTGAGTGCCGTGGCGTCAGCCTAGCTCACAGCAACCTCAAACTCCTGGGCTCAAGTAATCCTGCCTCAGCCTCCCAAGTAGCTGGGACTACAGGCACGTGCCACCATGCCCGGCTAATTTTTTCTATATATTTTTAGTTGGCCAATTAATTTCTTTCTATTTTTTTTTTAGTAGAGACGGGGTCTCACTCTTGCTCAGGCTGGTTTCAAACTCCTGACCTTGAGCGATCCACCGCCTTGGCCTCCCAGAGTGCTAGGATTACAGGTGTGAGCCACCGCACCCCGCCTGAATAAATATTTTTGAATAGACTTTTTGCAATAAACACCTCTAACTGCAGACCTTAGCTGAAGTGTGAGTTTTGCAAATAACTTAAATGAAGTTATAAAATTCTAATTACTTGAGACTCTTATTGTAATAATAGTGGAAGTATTTGATCATAGGATTAGGATTCCTGTGATCCCAGGTTTGCAACATTCTGCGTTGTGAATTCAGGCAAAACACAATCTCTTGAAATCTCAATTTGCTCATATGTAAATGAACACAATAATAACCATAGCTTTCTAATGAACTTTGTGAACCTCAAAAGAAATTGTGTTAAAAAAAAAAAGAAAAATTATAAAGATGTGAGGGATGGCTTTTTAATACTTACATTCTCTATCAGAGTCAAATCCAAAATGAACTAAGGCTTATAAGAGAAAGACAAAAAGCACTTAAAAGACAACAAAAAGGACTTAAATATGTTTCCAGAAAGAGTAAGGATGGAAAGGATACAAAAAATATTTAGTACCTATTCAGTTTTACCTCCCTTCTGTCCCAACCCACACCTCTTAAAAAATCAGCAAGAGGGTCTTCAAGCTCTAAATGATATGCTTATGATGGAATTCAAACCTGAGATGGTTAGCAGATTTCAAGGAGCTACTCACGTCTCCAGGCCCACATGAATTACATCGTGGATGCTAAAGTAACTTGCAGGTATGAGTTCAAAAATGCTGTGCAACACTGAAGAGTCCTGCAAGAGTGAAAATGGGCAACTTTTCCAGTTTTAAAGTTTTTTAAAAAGGTAGGTCCCAGAAACTACTAACAAAATTACCTGATTTTACCAACAATACCATTAGAAGCTGGCATAGTTTCGCTAAAACAGTGTACAACTTAATTATCTACCATAGTTCTTAAATACAAATGTCTGACTTTAAGTCTTCAGTCTACCTAGAAATATACTTGATGAACATAATTAGTTGGATAAGTCCTCTAAAGCTGTGGTCCCCAACTCCCAGCTGTGGACTGGTACTGGTCCATGGCCTGTTAGGAACCGGGCAGCACAGCAGGATGTGAGTGGCAGGCCAGCCAGTGAAGCTTCATCTGTATATTTACAGCCACTTTCCATCGATGACATCATTGCATAAGCTCCACCTCCTGTCAGGTCAGCGGCAGCATTAGATTCTCCTAGGAGTGAGCACTCTACTCTAAACAGCATGCAAGGGCTCTAGATTGCATGTTCCTTAAGAGAATCTAATGCCTGATGATCTGAGGTGGAGTTGAGGCAGTGATGCTAGTGCTGGGGAGTGGCTGCAAATACAGATTATTATTAGCAGAGAGGTTTAACTACACAATAATTTTGATGCTCGTGAATCATCCCAAAGCACCCCCCCCACCCTCCGTGGAAAAATTGTCCTCCATGAAACTGGTCCCTGGTACCAAAAAGGTTGGGAACTGCTGCTCTAAAGTGAGATGAATAACAATACAGTACATACATAAGAAGTATTGAATCAATCTCATTACCTTTTATTTTTACAGCATTGACAAACTGATAGATTAGGGCACTGAACATTCAGCAGATTATTTAATGAAGTTTCATGGCATCTTTAATTTAGCAAGGCAATATTAAGTGCCATGCTGTGCCAGCAGCAAAGAAATAAAATACCATCCCTGCCCTTAAAGTACTCATTTCTGACGGGAAAGAGATGAATTCTAACAATTACAATGCATTGTGTTAAGTACACAATTTGTACACTTTGTACACAATAAGTACAATTTGTGTACTTAACAATGATTGGAGAAGCAAAGGGTGTCTTGGGAGCATAGAAGAGGGATACCTAATCTGGTGAAGGGGTAGGTGGTTTTTCAGGGAAAGGTCTCTTAGCAAGGGTAAATTGGAGGTGAGACTTAGAGGATACATAGGAGTTTACAAATAGAAAGAATGAAGGGCGTTCTAGACAGGAGGAACTGTCAGAAGAATTTGGGAAATAGGCAGTTCAAACTGACTAAAATGAAGACATCATGGTGGGATATGGCAGGAGTCCAAGCTAGAAAGAAGACAGACCACAGAAATCTGTCTTTTCAGTTCCACTCTAACGAAATTGAACTTTATCCCAAAGCAGGGGAGTGTTGAACAATCAAACCAAAGAGGCTTGACTGGTGGAACAAGGTTAACTCCAGAGACATGTCTCTAATGTTAAACTATAGGCCTTGGCTGGACTCAATTCTATTCAACATTTTATTCATAACACTAATGAAGATATCTGCTTAGCTAAAGCAGATAGCTAGCTTAAGAGTCAAAGAGATCTTGACAGGCTGAAACACGATAAGACATCTTCGAACTCCTGACCTTGAGCGATCCGCCCGCCTCGGCCTCCCAGAGTGCTAGGATTACAGGCGTGAGCCACCGCGCCCGGCCTAAGACATCTTAAAAGATAAAATAACACTATTGAGGTTAGTTATTAGAAGAGTTTTATGTTGAGAAAAATGGAGCCTAGATGTCTTCTAAGATCCTTGTGCTTCTGGAATTACATGACTATTTCCAAAGAACACTGGTCCACCTTTACCTATGTCTTCTAATTTCTTGAAGCTCATTTACTCTGCAATAATCTACATAAAAGTATCTAGTATACCTGAAACATAGTAGACATTCTAATGTGTTTTTCTTTTCTTTTTTTCTCTTCTTTCTGTTTTTCTGTTTCTTTCTTCCTCCAGTCTGATTGAAAAATAAAGTGGAAAAGAGTAAAATCAAGCAAGTCAAAAGGAGAATGTTTATCCAGGAAGGAGTCTTCTCTTTTGACGTAAACAAAATATAAGAACTACGCAACATGTTTCATCAAATCTAAGACACCAATAATTGTAAGACATTATGTGTCATTAAGAAAAAATGCTGCCAAATAAATTTAATACAATATTGGTTGTAAGATTTTCAAATTTCAGATATGTTAAAATGTGGGGAAAAAGCCGTCATAGAACTGATGAGTTAACATCTTTTTGTGACTAGAAATGGTAAAGGGTCTCAACGCCATGTTGGCCTTAGAAAGAGATTATTTCCCGAAACATTTTATAAGCACAAAAGGGTGTATCATAATCTTATGAGGGAATCCTTTGATAGTCAAAAGTTTTGTGGTTAATGGACAACTCAATATTAGGGCTAATTTGTAGGATTATTTACCACTTGAGAAGAGAATCTGCCTAATTAAACATCTGAGCTGCAAGGTCTTTTAAAAAACTGATCAACACTATGGTGCTCACAGGGTAGTAATATTCTTCAAGGATTGGGGGATTGTGGGTGGGTAAACTCACAACTAATGGACGTGGTGAGCATTGTAAAGGGGGAAAAGGCATGCCTCAAATCGTGGTTTGAGTGTGGCAAAGTCATAACGTAACCACAATGTTTGTACTCCCATAATATCCTGAAATAAATAAATAAAATAAAATAAAATGAAAAAAAATAAAAGCTAAAAAAATGGATTTTGGTATAATTAGGGAGTTGGCCTTAGAGGAAGCAGAACTAAAACTCAAAAGCTCATGAGTAAATCGTTTTTCATTAGGATGTCTGTCTGGGTTCCATACAGTGATTATCAAAATTATTTTGTTGGCAAACATTACAATGTTTCAATGATTTGAAAGATTTTTTGCTGACTAAGTTGATATGGGGGGAGAGACTGGAGTCTAGAATGACTTTCAGGTTTCTGGCTCATGCACCTCAAGGTGGTGATGATATTCACTGAGTTCAGAATTGCAAGAGGAGGAGAGTGTGACTTGGAGGAAGATAACTGTCAGCACTTACCACCATGACTCTCACTCTCCACCTATCTCAGTCAGGCTGGATGTGATTTGCTGTTCTCTGTACATCAAGATGGAGATTTTTTTTCCCTTTGGCAAGGCCGAAACAAAGTTTATTGAGGAAGGACAAGATAGATTTACAGAGCAAGAGCAAGATGTAGGTTTGCAGAGCAAGAGCAAGATACATTTGCCACACAATGGCGAACGGGCCTCTTGTAACAAAAAAGCCAAGATGGAGATATTGAATCTGCATGTTGTTTCTCCATTAGTGAACAAAGGATCATAAGCAATTAGAATTAGAATGGATCTTTAAGGCCAGGCACGGTGGCTCACGCCTGTAATCCTAGCACTCTGGGAGGCCAAGGCAGGAGGATCGCTCAAGGTCAGGAGTTCGAAACCAGCCTGAGCAAGAGTGAGACCCTGTCTCTACTTAAAATAGAAAGAAATTAATTGGCCAACTAAAAATATATACAAAAATTTAGCTGGGCATGGTGGCACATGCCTGTAGTTCCAGCTACTCAGGAGGCTGAGGCAGAAGGATCGCTTGAGCCCAGGAGTTTGAGGTTGCTGTGAGCTAGGCTGACGCCATGGCACTCACTCTAGCCCAGGCAACACAGTGAGACTCTGTCTCAAAAAAAAAAAAAAAAAAAAGAATGGATCTTTAAAATCATTCAGTTCATACCTACCTCTTCCTCTCATTAATTCCCCAAACCAATGTTTGAATTCCCTTCATACTCTTCCTGCGAAATGATCATGCATGCGGATTAAATTGCTTAATCTCTCTCAGTCTCAATTTCCATAATCATAAAATGGAGAATCATATTACCACCTCAGAAGATTAAATCAGATAATAGATGTAAACACTTATCACAGTACTGAGCAAGTGTTTAATACATCCTTAATTTTAGCCTAAAATAACAATGTCATACAGTTTGTAACCATTGTGAAATCAGTTTTAGTGTGTAGTGACCAGCAATTTAAAAAAGTGAAATAAATACATAACATATAGGATGTGTATTTCATAAAATGTTGAGTCCACATAAATGTGAGTATATATGATATAGTTATATAGTGTATAAATTTATACATTTACTGTATATTTATCATATATAACATTTATGTATGTGAATATATGCATATGCGTGTCCTGGGCCACAATGTGAAATGTTTTACTGGGGGTTAGGTGGAAAAATTTTGAGAAACACTGTAACATTAACATACATTACAGTGATTTCTGATGTTTGATGTTGAAAGCCAGACCTTATTTTTTTTTCTTTTTTTTTTTGAGACAGAGTCTCACTCTGTTCCCCGGGCTAGACTGAGTGTCGTGGCGTTAGCCTAGCTCACAGCAACCTCAAACTCCTGGGCTCAAGCGATCCTCCTGCCTCAGCCTCCCGAGTAGCTGGGACTACAGGCACGTGCCACCATGCCCAGCTAATTTTTTTCTATATATATCTTTAGTTGGCCAATTAATTTCTTTCTTTCTATTTATAGTAGAGACGGGGTCTCACTCTTGCTCAGGCTGGCTTCGAACTCCTGACCTTGAGCAATCCGCCCGCCTCGGCCTCCCAGAGTACTAGGATTACAGGCGTGAGCCACCGCGCCCGGCCTTGGGGTGACTTGATTTTATGATACGTTTCAACTTTTTAAAGTTATTGATTACAAAAGTCATATTACTGCTGTACCTACCAAATATGCTCTTTGCTAATTATTATGGTCCTGATTATTCTGAAAATGGAAGGAAATCTTGAATTTTTAGTAATGTTAATTTGCGTTTGAGTGGAGAGTGCTACTAGATCATTCGTTCAAAATGACATAATAACCACTGTGGAAGAAAATGCTTGAATGTGTAATGTAATGTTAGAATGCTTGTGAAATTGGATAGTTGCTTACTCCTGCAGCAATTTCGACCTGTAGGCTAATTTCACTTTATATTTAAAGCAGCTTGCTTATTAAACACCTGGTGTATTTTGAGAGGCAGAGTTGGAAGTGTTGCTTCACTGGCAGCCTAGCCATTTGAGCCTCCAGCCTCTATTGAGTCTGGTGCTATATTACTCATATCCCTAGTGACATGCCACAAATTGTCGAGGAATAGTTTATTTCAACTGCAGAACACCCACATTAGCTTTTAACAACAGACCTGGGCCCTACCCTGGAAAATTCTAACCAGGGATTGGGGACAAGATCTGGGCATCTGGAGTTTTAAAAATATCCTCAAGCGAATTTGTTAACCATTGCTTTAGTAAGTAACTAAATAGGTGTGTTTAAGAAATTCCATAATATTTATGAGGCAAATTATTTTCTCCCTTGATTTCCTTATAGTTTAATAGTAGGCATCTCAGGAATGACATTTAAGTATAATCCAGAAATAGCCTTTGCTTAGGCAAGGTCGGGAAGTTTCACTGGCACTCTGAAACCCATGGGACTAACCATTCCAGGCTTAAGGATGAGGCTTAATGTGGGGAGACAAAGTGCTCTGGTGCATTTTCACAATCCTCAGAGCCATGCGTGGCATATTGTTTCCTGTTGGGTTTCAAAGTCTTCCTGGTAGGCTTTAAGGAGAGATCAAGTCTGTTCAGTGAATATAGTAGGCTGAATTATTTTCACCTCAAAGAGCAAAGGGGGTAATATTACATTTCTGTGCCTTTTTTGGAAAGAATACCATGCTGGAAAAAATGTAAATTATATCTTCCCCAGTAGCCCTTTACTTATTAAGTAAAGAACATGTGTAATTCAAACCTAAAATTTACATAAACATAAATGAGGACTTTTAGACCAACTTTACCAGAGAGTCAAAGAGGTAAAAAATGAGATAGTCACTTTGGCATTTAGGTATGAGAAATATGTGATGAACCCAAATCCAGTCTGATTTAAATGATAGCTTTAGGCAAAGAAGTAGGTCCAATTGTGTTCTATCCCCTGGAAGTTGTTTTTCATTTTATATGTAAGTTTCGTACTGCAAGATTTTGCAAATAAAGTATTTGAATAGGGGAAAAAATGTAAAAATAAAAAAAACCTATAAATTAAGATTACAAGAGCCAGGTGTTGTGGTGTGTGCCTATAGTCCCAGCTACTCAGGAGGCTGAGGCAGGATGATCCACTTGAGCCCACAAGTTTGAGATCAGCCTGGGCAATGTAGTGAGACCCTGTCTCTTTCAAAAACAAAGCCATATGTAGTCCATGACTTAACACATGGGATTTTGTATGTATTATTTGAACAGAGAGCCAGGAATCTCAGTATGAATCAATCTAGAGCTAGATCACTTGGTGGTGGTGAAGAAACTCAAGACCACAGTCATCGTGAAAATGAGAGAAGATGGCAGCAAGAGCGTCTCCACAGAGAAGAAGCTTTTTATCAGTTTATTAATGAACTCAATGATGAAGATTATCGGCTGATGAGAGACCATAATCTTTTAGGCACCCCTGGTAAGAGATGGGTTTTTCATCATTAGATGGACAGATTTCAAAATAAGGAGAGTTAGATTTTTTTTTCCTTCTTCCCTCTCCCAAAATATAATGTATTGTAAGTTTAAGAACTTTTTAATATAACAAAGTAGAAAATTACTGGCTTCTGTGTGTTATAAGTAGATGAGAGTATTAGACATGGAGTACTGTTACACAGATGCCAAACTAACAGGTTAATGTACATCATAGTGTTAAATATTCTCATATATAGTCCTATTTCTCTTAAATAATATTTGTATAAATAAAATATGATTTTAAACACTATTCTAACTCATTTGGAGTGTTTTAATTTATTTATTCAGCTGAATTAATAACCCCCCCAAAGTCCAATGTCTTCCATAAAGTTCTTACAAATTCATTTTACAAGTGAAATAGCAGAAATTTGTATTTTATATATTGTATGTTTATATATTAATGCCCTATATAATGAAGTATTGGAGTAAAATTCAAGTAGAGTTGAAGTTTTCTTTATAAATGCTTCCTCCTTAATTTCTTTTTAACTGACAAAAATCTACGGAATTATAGGTTCCTAAGTACATCAACTAAGATTATCAATTATTCAAATTAAATTTTATTTTAATTTTAGTAAAACAATAAATGAAGCACAACCAAACTGATGTACACGTGTGTCAGTTGGATATTTTTACCTCTTAGATTTTCAGAACATAGGAAAATAAGACATTGTTTTCTACAGGTTGCTAAAGATTAGTCTTTTGTGAGTTCTCATAAAACCTGATAATTTAAAATTCTGAAATGAGCAGTTTTTCACTGTTTCAGGAGAAATAACATCAGAAGAATTACAACAGCGGTTAGCTGGGGTCAAGGAACAACTAGCGTCTCAGCCTGACTTGGGAAGTGAAACAAATAACAGAGGTACTGTGAACCCCATTCCATAAAGGACAGGCTTGATTGGAGCAGTATAGAAAAGAAATGACTGGATCTTGTACAATATATTTTTAATGTTTTCTAGTTTTAATGTGATATTCAAATAATATTTATGTGAGTACTATATGCAAAGCTGTAGGGTTAGGCAGTACGGGACAGAGGAGTGAATACAAAGATGTCTTACACAGACTGCCTTCAGGGACCTTATGTATATGAAATAGTATACAATTCAGTTAATTCGCAGCATGGTTCTTTTTAATCTTAGAATGCACGTACTTCTTCTTTTACAGTGATGTAACTCAGCTTCTAAAAATTTGTATACATGCCGGGTGCAGTGGCACATGCCTATAATCCCAGCTACTTGGCAGGCTGAGGTAGGAGGATTGCTTGAGCCCAGGAGTTTGAGGCCTCAGTGAGTTATGATTGTGCCACTGCATTCCAGCAGGGCAACAGAGCAAGACACTATCTCTTTAAAAAATAAAAATTGGCAGAAAAAAATAAGTGAACCAGTAAAAAAATTTTTTTAGATAAGACTGAGAAGAGGAAACTTGTTTTTGTTTGTTGGTCTGTTTGTCATTTTATTGAGCAAACACTAATCCATAATATCAAAAGTTCTTACGAAAAACAAAGTACTTGTAAAGAGAATTTCAAACTAAATAGAAAGATAAAAGAGTTAAAAGTAAAAGCCAACTTTCATGTCCCTCGTATCAGTTCTTCCCTGCCTGGAGCTATTTATTAGTAGTAGTTCCACATACTATTTCAAAATCATTGTATTTGTTACAGCAAAGTCTGTATAAAAACTCCAAAATGCAATGGCTCAACAAGGTAGAAATTTATTTCTTTCTCATGTTAATAGTCCAGGGAAGGAAATCCTCCTGGGACCCATCCAGCTAGCAGAATGGTGCTACAACTGTGCTGTAGCTACTAGCCACGTGTGACTATTTACACTTAAATTAATTAAAATTAAATAAAATTTAAAATTTGGTTCCTCATTCATACTAGCCACATTCAGGTGCTCAAAGTCACATGTGGCTAGTGGCTTCTGTATTGGACAGCACAAATACAGAACATCTCTATTACTGCAGAAAGTTTAATGGCACACCACTGCTCCAAGGTATCATTTGCTTATCAAGCTACGTCACAGTCACATCTAGGTTTTAGCTGTCAGGAAGGAGGTCCAGGCACCCACCTGAAAACTAGATGTATCACTTCTTTTCCCATGCCATTTATGAGAACTTAGTCACATAGCCACACCCAACTGTCAGGCTGTCCATTTACTACACTTCCACAATGGAAGAAGAGTAGGATAGATTTCAGTATATAATTAGCAAACTCTTTCACACACACCATGATCACCACATTCTAGCTAGTCAATGAAGGAAGTAGCATTTAGAATGATTAATATTTACTTGCCCTTTACTGATATCTTCTTCCAAACTAAAATGGAAATTGAATATTAACTCATTTTATTCTTTGTGTTCAGATTTGTAAGTTGTACTGTATTGATACAACTGTTAATACAGGTCTTTTGAATGTGTTTTAATGGAAAATGTAGTCATCAAATGTAAAATAGCTCATTGTCTTTAGCATATAGCTGTGGTTGCTGTTTATTTTCTCAGCACCAGCAGCTGATTAACAACTTTAACTTCAACATTTTAAAAAAGTTTTTATGAGAGAGATTGCATAATGAAATGAAACCAAAGCAATCTCATTTAATAGCTATTTTGAGTAGATCAAACTGTAAAGTTGAAGTCTGTATAGTTAATGTGCTAATGCTTTTCATTGAGTTTTTACACTTTGTATGCTCCGCTGTATATAAATGGAACATTTAAGCTTGGCACAGTGGCAGTATCATAGTCAAAGACGTTTATCTGGGGCACATCTCTTTCTAAATTGATTCATTGAACAATATCAACTGAGAGTCTGATTTGTAGCAGATACTATTGTAAAGGCTGGGGATTTAACAGTGACTAAAACAGTACAAAAATCTTTGTCTTCATGGAGCTTATATTCTAAATTAATAGAAAATATATTTTGTGTATAACAGCTAACATTTATGGACTACCTATGTGCCTGCTATTATGCTAATTATTTTATATATAGTGTCTTATCCTCATGATAACCCTATGAGATTGATACTATTATTATCTGTCATTTATTGACAAGGATACAGCCATGGAAAACAAGTAATTTGCCTACAGTCTCCCAAATACAGTAATGTGGTTCTAACATTATACCCAGAATGCCAGATTTCTTGATACGTACATTTTTGGCAGCTTCTGAGAAATAGGATACAATTCCTAAGGTTACAAAAATAACTAGTTGCAAAGATGTTGATTGAGTTGGTTTTTCCAGAAAGATTCCACAAATATAGGATGAATTTTACATAAACTTTGCTTCTTTTATTGATATCACTATATTGGTAAAGCAATTTAAATGTACAATTTTACCAGTGGATATATTTCTCATTTGGCTTAATAGCTTGCCAATAATAGGTACTTAGAGAGCAGGAGTAATGATTTCTCCACAGCATGTAAGTAAGTAGTTTAATTTTTATAATATACTTCTGGTAGTATATACTTTCAGTAAGTTTAGATTTTTGCCATTTTTTCATTAAAATTTACAGATGTTCTTTAACTTAGTACAAATGTTTTTCTTACAAGTTTCCAATAAAGAAAGAAAATAAGGTAGATTTTAGAAATTGATCTTAAGGTGATTTGATTTGCTTTCCAGACTCAGAAGTTCCTAGAGAAAATTCAGATGAAGATTCTCTGCTAGAATGGTTGAACACCTTTCGGCGCACAGGAAATGCAACTCGAAGTGGACAAAATGGGAATCAAACTTGGAGAGCTGTGAGTCGAACAAACCCAAACAGTGGAGAGTTTCGATTTAGTCTTGAAATCCACATAAATCATGAGAGTAGAGGATTTGAAATTCATGGAGAAGATTATACAGGCATTCCACTTTCAGATATTAATAGAGATCACCCTCAAAATAGGCAGCAAAGGTCAACTAGTCCTGTGGCTAGGCGAACAAGAAGCCAAACCTCAATGAGTTTCAGTGGTAGTAGTTCCAACATTCCAAGGACTAGGCTTGGCTCAAGGAGGCAGAATTCAGCTGAAGGATCTTTCTCAACATTAGGAAGGTTAAGAAATGGAACTAGGGGAGCAGCTGGCATTCCTAGATCTAGTGCTCCACACACTAATTTCAGTAGTCACACAAACCAATTAGGTGATAGTGAACTCAGGCAAAGGGAGGGGCAACGATTTGGAGCAGCCCATGTTTGGGAAAACGAGGCTAGAACTAATGTTACTGTGAGGAATACAAACCAAAGATTAGAGCCAATAAGATTACGATCCACTTTTAGTAGTCGAAGCCGTTCGCCGATTCAGAGACAGAGTGGCACTGCTTATCATAATTCCCAAAGGGAAAGTAGACCTTCACAGCAAACCATTAGAAGATCTGTTAGGAGGAGAGGTATAACCCGTGTCTTTTTAGAGCAAGATAGAGAACGTAGAGGTACTGCATATACCCCATTCTCTAATTCAAGACTCGTATCAAGAATAACGGTAGAAGAAGGAGAAGAATCCAGCAGATCCTCAACTGCTGCACAGCGACATCCAACAATCACTCTGGACCTTCAAGTGAGAAGGATTCGTCCTGGAGAAAACAGAGATCGGGATAGTATTGCAAACAGAACTCGATCTAGAGTAGGGCTAGAAGAAAATACAGTCACTATCGAAAGCAATAGTGGGGGCTTTCGCCGAACTATTTCTCGTTTAGAGCGGTCAGGCATGCGAACTTATGTTAGTACCATAACAGTTCCTCTTCGTAGGATTTCTGAGAACGAGCTTGTTGAGCCATCATCAGTAGCTCTTCAGTCAATTTTAAGGCAGATCATGACTGGCTTTGGAGAACTGAGTTCTCTAATGGAGGCTGAGTCGGAGTCAGAGATTCAGAGAAATGGTCAGCATTTACCAGAGATGTACTCAGAACTGAGTAACTTAGGGACAGGTAACAACAGCAGTCAGCACAGTGAAGGTTCCTCTAGGGACAGGCAGGCCCAAGACAGCACTGAAATGGATGGTGAAGATGAAACCACTCAGCCTCATACCCAAAACAGTGACAGCAGAGGTGGCAGGGAGGTGCGAAATTCAGACAATTTAGTCGAAACTGGAACACTGCCTATTCTTCGCCTTGCTCACTTTTTTTTACTAAATGACGGTGAGGATGATGATCGAATACGTGGTTTAACCAAAGAGCAGATTGACAATCTTTCCACCCGGAACTATGAGCATAATAGTATCGATAGTGAACTAGGTAAAATCTGTAGTGTCTGTATCAGTGACTATGTGACTGGAAACAAGCTCAGGCAATTACCTTGCACACATGAATTCCACATTCATTGTATTGACCGATGGCTGTCGGAGAATTGCACTTGTCCAGTCTGTCGGCAGCCTGTTTTAGGGTCCAGTGTAGCAAACAATGGGTAAAGTGACGGGATCTATTCAAGTGCTGTATTTTGGTAGAGCTGAGTGTTCAAGAGTAGTTTTGCTGAGTTATTTGCGATGAGCTAACAGGGATGAAAAATAACAGATTGTAGTTTGAACTATTTTTTTGTGTGCTTTTTTAACTTGTTAAAAAGAGGAAATTTATATAAAATTTAAAATGCAAATGTTAAATTATCTGAAAGTACAGAATAGTTAATGTTGCTAGAACCAAATAACCTCTAAAATGTTTTTATTTTGGTAATTTTGTCATGCTAAGCACTTTTGTATCTGTACAATTCAGTAGGTTAAAAATCAGTCTTCGTTTTCTTAATAGTACAGCAGACTTGGACTTCATAGGCTTAGTACTATGTCTAGACATTGGTGTCTATGCTTTTGTTAACTTTTCTTCTAAGGACAATATCTTTTCATGAAAGTATTTGGCTGAGTGTTCACTAAATATATTTAAGTTATTTGAAATGTTAAACTTAATATGCAGCATACCATGTGTATATATATATAGGTATATAATTTTAAGGTTAAAATATTCAGTCTAAAAACTAAGTTTGATTCTTATTTAAGCTTTTGAGATAATACTGCATATGGCACAATGTTTAATTTTGGCAAGATCATCTCTGAGAGAAAGTGGATTAAGAAATAATTTAAAAATATAGATAGTTTACTGAAGCGTCTCTGACAATCTGACTTATACAGCAAGCAATATCTGATACTAAAGTATTTATTTAGAAATGGAAAATTTAGAACATATAGGTTATTTAACTTGAGTTCTGCCTTTTTGTAACGTTTTTGAAAGTGCAGACAATTCTTTGGGTTATTAAGTAAGGTATACAATACGCATGGTTTCTCAAATTTAGTTTTAACATCTAAAAAATGTCTAAAACCAAATGCATAGATAATCTATTAAGTTCACTTGGAGGCCAAAAAACTCCAATTAAAATAAAACACCTTTAAGAGAATGTAGAATTTATATAAACACAAAATATGCATTGAAGATCTAGTTCTACCAATAAATATTAAAACAAAGACTGTATGTGAACTATTTTTTTCTATTGCTCCACTGTGCTTTACTCACTTTCAAAATATTTATTTTGTACTAGGTGCCAGGCAGTGTTATAGGTGTTGAGGATTCCCCGGATGACAAACAGGCAAAAGTCTCTATCTTCATGGGAAAGCTGTATTTGCTCTTAGAAATTGAAAATAATTGATAAAATGAATGATTATTCTTACCTTCATAACTGTTTATGAATATATGACGCAGTTTTCTTGTGATACTACTTGGTCAAAATCATAAGAACAATACATCAAGGCCAGATTCTGTGTGATTTAGAAATATCTCCACATTTACTTTTATTTTTTCATAGGTGATTATGTTCAATTCATTAGGTTAGATGCATGCCCAGGAATGTCAGAGGGAGTGTGTTTAATAATACCTGGAGTGAACAGTTTTTGCAAAAGTTGTGACTTTGGAGTAAATGATTTATGTAGGTCAGTTACAGGACATAAGACTGGGAAGGTTGATTTGGACTTGATTTGAAGGCTTTACCTAGCATACTAAGGAATTTTTATTTTATCTTCCAGACATTAGATGTTCCCTGATAATTTTAGTGGCAAATGGTAAGATTGTTTTTAATGTTTCAGGAAGATTAGCACAGTATACAGACTACAGGGGAATGGAGAGAGGGAAGCAAAGAAACCAGTAAAGGAACTGTTGTGATAAAAACCATTTTTATTATCAGTTATTATCATTACTATCTAACCTAGAGTGACGGTAATGAATGAGAAGGGCATAAAAACATTGTTTTTGTTTGTTTTTTTTTTTTTTTAAGAAGACATTATTTGGTCTCTTGTTCAGAATAAAGAGGTGGAAGAGAACCATATGTTCATGGATGAAGAGATAATCACCTGAGCAGAGGAGAGAGAGCTGACCCAAATGACCACTATAAGGAATGCCCGTTTAAACATCTTAAACATATCCTAAATCATACATCTCACACGCTTAGTTCAGTGTTATCATTTGTCCCCCATATGCGGAGATGCTAAATCCAGCATTTATTTCTTATATGGATTATTCCTCAGGAAGTTCTACCTCCCCTGGCCTGATTGGTTAGGAAGATTAGGAGGAGAACAAAGAGGGAAATGAAAAAAAGTAGGGATACAGAAAAAAGCACACTAAATCTTTGTCTGACTTAGTCTTTTGCAAGACATAATAGTGCCGCCAGCATGGGAAGAAACCCCAAATACGTGTTTGAAACAGAACTAAGTTGTGTACTGTAGGGAAAATTCCAGCAGTACAGCTTAATAAATTTTGTAAATTGATATCCGAGTTGAGAACAAAGGGTTTTCTTTAATATTTTTATTCATTTACCAATAAATGAGGCAGATGACAAATACAAAGGCTCATTAACCTATTTACAGCTCTATTTAGTAATGATTGTACATTTTGTGGTTCCAATATAGAAAGGAACAAATAGTTAGAAACTCATCTGAATATTATGTTCTGTGTCAGGTCTGTGGAGCCTGTTCTTCATAGTGTGGCTGTCTGGCAAGCATCTGTTTCTAGATTGCCAGCTTTCAGCTGCTCTCCCACAGTTACATCCTTTTACCCTATTTTCTCGTTGCCCAGATTTTCTAATTTCAACCAGCATTGCTGTGACCCTGGCTTATCACTCTTATGAGGTTATTTTCCTTTCAGTATTTAACATGAATTCATATTTAAATTTCTCAAGATCTCCTTGAAGTATTTTTGTCACTTAACATAGTAATTGGCAGAGATTAGTCACTTCACACAGCCATTTGCCTCCAACGCTGGTGCCTTTCCCTGCATGTTGGAGAAGCAGAAGTGCCTTGGGAAGTTTTCAGTCTAATTCCTCCTAAAAATATTTTTATAATTTTATAGCTTTTTTATATCATGTGTTTATGATTACCCTAATTTCCATATGCAAATACATCCTTCTGTCTCATGAATGGAGAAGAAAGGCTCTTCCTGAAAGATGTAAAACAGAAGCTGTACTATGAAGATGAATCCAGAAGAGAAACGAATGAGGCATCTGAAGAGGCTGCATTAAGGAACAGAGTTAATAAACTCAGTATGGGGCATTTTCATGCATATTACTCCCAGACAAGAACGTCTAATGATCTTCTAATCTTCTTGCATCTCTCTATTTGAATAATCTCTGGCTAGGGGAGAAAGAAACTAGAAACAGCACTTCACATGGAGGGGTGGTAGTTATTCCCTTTGCAGTGACGGGAGGCTCACTTGAGGTCTCTCCATCCGTCTTATCTAACCCTGGAAATCAGAGAGCTGGGGTATCTGTGTTAGGAGATTTCCCAGGAAGCCAGATCCACCTATCATTGAGAACATCATGATGATGGCCGTCAGAGGCGATCGTTTCCCCAGTCTGGAGAAAGATTGTGAGTTATTTTTGGTGGATCTAAGTGTGTGTGTTCCTGAGTATGTTTGCATTTATGATAATTGGGGATCCATAATTAAGCAAGTTTTGTTTTGAGTATTAAATCTGTGAAGACTCTGAGTTGGCCCCTATGTTATTCTTTCTTTGTGTTAAAATAACATATTTCTTCCAGAAAATAACAAACACGTTTAGATGTATTTTTCCTCTAGTGTATTTATGTCTCATTTGAAGATGGAGCAACCTCTTGGCTGCCCAGTACATATACACTGCTCCTTCTCACATATTCAGTTGTAAAAATGCTCCTACTTAACCCTATTTCAGCTGTCTTCCATGTAATTCCAAACACATTCACACTCTCCCCTGTGGGAAACAATCCGAAATTATATATAGCTTCCGTATTATGAAGTGACACAATTTAGGCCCTCTGAGTCCAGGTTTTCTGTGTAGTGTCCATCTCTCCATTGTCTTGGATTTGATCAGGTTTAATCATAACTCCTCACCATCCTGCAGCTTATGGGATAAATGATAAAAGTAGCTTCTCCTATCGACCTGATACAGTGAAGCGGAATAAAAATCAAACCAAAAGTGGGGAAAGAAGTGCCATACGTTGATTACTGGTACAGAATATACACCACATCTTGCTGACTAAGCTTAGCGGGATGGGTAATAAAAACAGTCTCAGAAGCATTCCCTTTGTTGACTCACTTATCTGGAGGTAGAGTACATTGTTTGGTCAGCCCATCCAGCTGGCTCAGATCCTGAGTAAGGGCCACCTTCGGAAAGGCACAGAGGGAGGATTTCCCTGTCGGGGCTGGTGGTGGGGAGGCTGGGCAGGGGGTTGAGGGGATGCTGGTGAATGGCTTTGATCTTGGCACTTCCATGTTAGGGCTTGGTTCAGGGACTGCCATAATGTTGAACAGTCGTAGGACTCTATACAACAGGGTAGGGACTTTTTTGATAATATAACTTCCTTAAAACTGTGACTAGCTCCTTAACAATTTAATTTGGGGTCTTGTAGCCAATACAAATCTTGTATTATTCTTAATTTGCTAGAAGAAAAGGCATTACAACACCTTTAGTCTTTTATGGGTTTTTTTTTTTTTTTTTTTTTAGCATTTTGTCAAGAGGATCTTTGTATGACTCTCTTAGCTAAATAGAGTTTGCTTCTGGAATAGTTAGGAAAATTAAAGAAAAGCTCCCAACTATTCCCAAAGGTGTCACCCTTGTCCTTTCATTGCGTTTCAGACCAGTGTAGTTTAAAATAGGAAGGAGGCATCGTCATTTTTGTCTATAGGGTCAGGAAGAATGACCTTTTCACTCCAACCAGTTGGGATCAAGTCCACTGCAACCATGTGGCGTGGAAGGGATTAATTACATTTTTTTTCCCAGCACTGAATGACTAGGTGTTCCTGATAAATCTGTGTTGGGCATCACCAAGACCATACCCAAGTTTGGTGATCCACTAGAAGAACTCACAGGAACCAGCATATGGTTGCGCTCACAGATTCATTACAGGGACAGGCTATAAGCATCAGCAGCAAAGGAGAAAGGTGCGTGGGATGAAGTCCAGAGGAAGCAAACTGTTGTTCAAAAGGGCTGGATCATTTTACATTACCACCAGCAATGTACTGGACCCAGTGCAAAATAAAATGTGAGGTCCATTGTTCAAAAAACAGGAAATATAAAGCTTTTTTCTTCTGGAGTCACTCTCATAGAAAATTAAGATGATGTGCTGGTTATTATTATTAGCATTCCTGAGGGGTCTGTCATGGTGTTTTTTCCTAAAATTTGTTATTCATGCTATTAGCATGAATTTTACTGCTGTTTCGTCTTTATATTGTGCAACACTGGAGTCCCTGCTTTCAGTTATTTGGGTCTATACCCAGAAATGGAATTGCTAAATTATATGGTAATTCTATTTTTAATTTTTTGAGAAACAACATGATTACTTTCTACTCACTTTGAGTCCTGCCGAACTTCCGTGTTGCATCATGTCCACCAGGATTCGTGCTCATGGCACATGGCAAACACTATGTCTGCATGGGGCAGCAAGGAACAGTACATATTGTGATTATCTACTCTGCTCACACTATCTGCATTGTCCCATTGGACTTCACTTACAAAACACTAGTTCAAATGGAAAATTATTAAGAATTTTGAGACGGTGCCAGCAGAGCATTAAATCAAGTGTGAGGCTCCTCTGAGCATAATGCCCATGAAGCCAAGCCTGATATGAGAATTTCAGTGTTTCACATTCTTCCTAGCAATCAGTATTGTCAGGCTCTTTGATTTCAGCCATTTGTATGGATGTGAAATGGTATCTTGTTATGGTTATAATTTAAATTTCCATGATGACTAATGATGTCCAGTTTTGCCTTAGTCTGTTCAGGCTGCTATAACGGAATACCATAGACTGGGTGGCTTATAAACAATTTATTTCTCACTGTTCTGGAGGCTGGGAAGTTCCAGACTAAGGCACTGGCATATTTAGTGTCTGGTGAAGGCTCGCTTCCTGGTTCATAGATGGCTCTCTTGCTATGTCCTCACATGGTGGAAGGGTTGAGAGAGCTCTCTGGGAGAGCTAAGGGTACTAATCCCAAATTCATGAGGGCTTCACCTTCATGGCCTAATCACCTCCCACAGGCTTCACTAATACTATCACATTGTGGGCTAGGATTCCAACATATGAATTTTGGGGAGACACAAATATTTAGTCTGTAACAGTTATCTTTTTGTGTACTTATTCTCTCTCGCGTGTGCTATAAATATATATATATATATATACACACACATACATATACATGCACACACACATCTTTGGTTATTTTTTCCGCATTGGTTTATCTTATTAAGTTGTAAGAGTTCTTACAAGTATTAGTCATTTGTGATCTATATCTCCATATATACAAATATATACATATTTGTAGATATATAAATGTTTTTTCCTCCCAGAAGTCTGTAACTTATCATTTTATTTTTTTGAAACAGTCTCAGTCTGAGACAGAGTCTCACTCTGTTGCCGGGGCTAGAGTGCCATAGCATCAGCCTAGCTCACAGCAAGCTCAAACTCTCCTGAGTAGGTGGGACTACAGGCATGCGCCACCATGCCCGGCTAATTTTTTCTATGTATTTTTAGTCGTCCAGCTAATTTCTATTTTTAGTAGAGACAGGGTCTCGCTCTTATTCACACTGGTCTCGAACTCCTGACCTTGAGCCATTTTCCCAACTCAGCCTCCCAAAGTGTTACGATTACAGGCGTGAGCCACCATGCCCGGCCTGTCTTATCATTTTCTTAATAGTGTCTTTGAAAGAGAAACGATTTTTAATCTTGATGACATCCATATTATCAATGTTTTTCTTTTGTGGTTCATGCTTTTTTTGTGTCCTACCTAAGAATCTTTGCCTATCCCAAGATCACAAAGACTTTCTTCTGTTTTGTTTTGTTTGTTTCATTTGGCTCTAGCTTTTACGTTTAAATCTATGATCCATTTTGAGTTCATTTTTAGTTTGGTGGAAGGTAGGGATCCAGGTCAATTTTGTTTTTGCATAGAGATGCCCAGTTGTGCCAGCACCATATGTTAAAAGTCTGTCCACGCCCATTGAATTTCTATGGTGCAAATTAGTTGAACATGTGTATGTGGGTCAATTTTTAGACTCTCTAGTTTGTTTCATTGTTCTATAAATCTAATCTTATGTCATTTCACACTGTGTGGCCACCCTAGGTCCTTTGGATTTTCATATAAATTTAAAAATTGGCTTGTTAATGTCTATGCAAAACAGTACTGAATCTTCTAATCTATCAACATGGTATATATCTCCATTTATTGAGGTCTTCTAAAATTTCTCTAAGCAGTGGTTTGTATCTTATTGTGTTTTCCATATTTCTTAAATTTATGCCTAAGTATTTTAAGTTGTTTAAAGTTATTGTAAATGTTCTTTCACAATTTCGATTTTCAAGCATTTATTACTTGTACATGTAATTGATTTTTATATTTTGATCTTATGTTCTCTGACCTTGCTATTAGTAAGTTTATTTAGAAGATTCCTTATTATATTCTACACACTAAACATGTCATATGCAAATCAAGACAGTTTTGCTTCTTCCTTTTCAAAATGCATGCCTTTCTTCTTGCCTTGTAACACTCTGTGGGGCCTTCATTACAAGTGGTGAGAGTGGATATCACTGCCTTCTTCCTGCTGTTAGGTAGACAGCATTCAGTCTTTCACTGTTAAGTATGTTAGCTCTAGGGTCTTCAGAGATGCTGTGATGATTACTTTTATGTGCCAACTTGGCTGGGCCACAGTGCCCAGATATTTGGTCAAATATTATTCTGTTTCTTTGAAGGTTTTTTTTTTTCTTTGAGATTAGCATTTCAATCAGTGGATTCTGAGTAAAGCAGATTACTTTCCATTCTGTGGGCAGGCCTCATCTAATCAGTTGAAGGCCTTAATAGAGCAATGACTGACCTCTCCCCAGCAAAAATAAGTTCTACCAGAAGACTGCCCTTGGACTCAAACTGCAATTCGTTCTTGGGTCTCTATTCTGCTGGGCTGCTCTGCAGTCTTCGGACTTAGCGAGTTCCACAATCATGTCAGCCAATTCCTTAAAAATCTCTCCCTACATACACATCTTCTGTTTCTGTTTCTCTGGAGAACCCTGACTAATGCAGATTTTGGTACTGGTAAGTGGGGTGCTGCGACAGAGAACACGTAACGATATAGACACGGCTGTAGAACCGGGTAATGAGTAGAGGCTGCAAGAGTTTTGAAGTGCATGTCAAATGAATTCTAGACTGCCTAGAAGAGACTGCAGAAACACGGACCTTCTTACCAGCTACACTGGACGACCCCAAGAGTTCTGCTACTCCGCGATCCCAAAGACCGTCAGCCTTGCCTGACCGCTAAACGCTTCCCCGTCCTGGGCCAGCTTCCTTTCCAGGCCTGCCCCCCCTTCTATTCGTCTCCCACCAGGTTCCCGGTTCCGAGGCCGGGATCCCCCACGTCGCAGCCAGGGCCAGAGGTGTCCACGGTGGCGGCACAGGCTGTCTCCAGGGCGGCGGCCCCGAGGACGCGAGGACGGCCGCAGCCCCGAACCTCAGGCCCGGCGAGGCCGTCGAAGAGCTCCAGAGTCCGCCGGTCACAGGAGGACAGAGAGAGAGAGAGAGAGGGCAGGTCCCTGAGGCCTCCCCGCCCTCCCCGCGGCCGGCGCCCTAGCGTGCCCCGGACCGAGGACCGGCGCAGCTCACCCGCCGCCTGCTTTTGGGGGAGCAATGCACCGCGACTGCCGCGGCAGCCGAGCGAGCGACGGCGGCCGAGGAGGCTCAATCCTCACGCAGCCCAGTCAGCGTCCTCACCGACGGGTGTGCGCGTGCGCGAGTCTTGCGTGCGTGTACGTGCGTGCGTGCTGTGCGCGCGCCGATAGACTTGGATCGGGAGCTTGTCCACGGCGCGTCCGCGGGTGGCGCCCTGGGCGTGGCCCCGGGCCTGGGGGGCGTGGCGTCGGGCGCGGAGCCCGGGGCGGCTGGGCGGGCCGCGCTCGGCAGCTCTTTGCCCCGGCGAGCGCGTCGCAGCCGCGGCGACCTCCCCGCTGGGAAACGCGAGTGCGCGCGCTCCTCCCTCCCTCTGGGCTTTTACCTGCTCGGAGCCCGCGCGCCCTGGCGTTTCAGACGCAGCGTTTCAGACGCAGCGTTTCAGATCTGTCGGAAATCTGGGTTCGAAATCTCCCTCTGCAGGGCGCGTATCAGGACTCTGACACGGGTTGGGCCACCCGGGGTGATGAAAATTTGCGCGGAGAGCGTCAGTGAATAACTTGAGTTCTGACTCCGGACTGAAGCCTCTGCCCGGCGTCCCCACTGCGTTTTAGAGTAAACCTGCGGTCTACACCCGCTCCCGCGCTGCGTGATCCGTCCCCCGGGCCCTGCCTGCAGCCGCCCAGCCCGCCCTCCCTCCCCGCGGGCGCGGGCGCAGGGGCCTTTCTCACTCCTCGGGGAGAGTTTTGCGGTTTCCCGGGCCTGAAGGATTCTCCTCTCTCCGCCGACTCGTTCCGATGCTTCACACTTCGGCTTCAACGTCCGAGGGGCTTCGCTGGTCTTCCAAAACTGTAGTGTTCTTCGCTCTTAACGCGTCGTTTAAAAACACGCGTTTTGTGTTTCTTTGTTTAACACCTGTGTTTACTAGACTTCAAGTTGCATAAGGGCGGGGAAGCTATTTCTCTTTTGCAACTTACTGTACTTTCCGAACCTAGCAGGAGCTGGGACCTAAGTGAACATTCTCTGTATTGAATGTAAGGGAGGAAGGAACTTTGCAGAAGTGTGATTATAGATCTTCGACTTTGGGAAGGTGCAAGTTTCGTAGTCTGGCATAGAGGAAACAAGTTTAGAATCATGTTTCTAAACTTTTTTGACAGTGCATTACTTTCAGTAATGAATTTCAGTGCATTACTTTCAGACAACTTTTTTTTAATATGTACTCTAAATATATGTATATATATTTGTTTACAAATTATAAAAATGTAATGCATGCTTACATATATATATGTTTATGTATTATTGTAAAGAACACACCAAATAGAAATGTTGAAGAGCTAAGATAATAACTAAAAATAAAAGTTCTAAAATAACTTCCTGCCGCTGGCTTTTGGAGACCATTAGGTAGTTTGTGGGAAGAGGACTGTCCTCTGCTGGTGGAGGGCGGGTAAGGACATTTGCTTTGCATTGCTGCCATCTGGTGAATTCCACGGGTTCCCCGTTTGTGGCCTATGTGATCGTGTACTCTTAGCGTTCACAGTCTACCTGATTTTCACTCATAGAAAATGTAAGGTGAGGCGTTGTTTCAAGCCAGCACATCTTTAAAAGGTAGAGATACTCTGTGCAGTCACAATGGATCAGCAAACATTGAAACATTTGCAAGTGAAAGTGACTCAAAACTGAGTGTTCATCTTTGTAATGTCATGGTCAATACTTGATAAAGGGAAAATAATTAATCTATTACCATGTGTCAAGGCTTCTAAATTTTTGCCCTTGGAAGACAACTAAATAATATTTTTGTAGTTTTGATAGTGGAATATGCCTCGCTGACTTGAAGCCTTAAAGACTTTTAGAGCAAAAGCGTTAACAGATTTCTATAAAACAGCATGCCTTTTTACTTGAATAGTTCAGCGTTTGAGCATATTTTGAAGTGCCTTTATTCAGAGGATAAAGTGGGGGAGATTTATTATAGCCCTAGGAATATATTACGTATCTATGTACAAATTTCCAGCAAAGTCAGGTACACCTTTGGTGAGAAAGAGTGAAAAGGTAGCACAGAATATAGTCAACTGTGAAATTGTTTATTAAGCTGTTGGCTGTGGAGATAAATAATTCAGTTGCTATTATTTTTTAGTCCAAAACTATTTTCTACTGCATGACCAACATATTCAATTTTACCTTCTAAGTTCTACTTCTGCAAGACCTAATATGTTTCAGAGTCTGTCTAAGCTGCCCCATCTTCAGGTTGCTCACCGTCTGTCAGGGATATAGGCAGGGGGACAAATTATCATAAACAAATAAGAATTGTGGTTCCTCATCCTCTCACAAATAACACTCACCAACAAATACACATGAATGCCCCAAAATATCTATGTAGGGTGGGGAAAGGAAGGAAGAAAGACAAAGTAGAATTGCTTTAGATGCGACTTCAAGCTTCTCACATTAAATAGACGCTTCCTTCACAATTCGTTGTACATCTCTACTTTGGCTCCATAACAGGCAAAAACAAATTATGCAGACAGCACACAATCCCACACAGTACCTGAAGGGTACCAGTCTCCCAGAATTCCTACCTCAAAGCCCACATGCTAATCCAATGTTTCCATCCCTTTGCCTATGCAAGGTCACCAAAAAGATTCTTATGTGGATGTTTATGAGTTCTATGGGATACCAAGTTGTGTTTGGTCATCAGAGTTTCTGAAAATAGCAGATTACTTAGTGATTACAAATGGAAAAAGGTGCCATTTACAATGGAGAAATTTGGAGGACACTATTTTAATTAGATGGCCAACTTATCATCACCAATAATAGGACACACTGATATTTTATATTTTATGCCTGATGTGATTCATTGAGTAGGACACAGTCTGTCCTATATGATGTTTTTGCCAAAAAAGTCTTAACCTAAATCTAATTTGAGGAAACAGACAAACCTAAATTAAGGAACATTCATTAAAACAACGAGTATAAACTCTTCAAAAATGTCAATATCATAAAGATTTTTTAAAAAGGTAGAGGAACTATTTGTTTCAGATTAAAGGACACTAGCTGCAGTGTTTGGTCTTTGGTTTGATCCTGGGTCAAGGAAAAAAACAGCTCAAAAGACATTGAGAATTGAAGACAAATGGCCTCAGCAAGAGGACAGATGAGGAGGCACTAGTTCTTGACCTCCTACACAAAGAGCAATTCAACAACTACACACCAATGAAAATAGCACCGAGAGAGCTCCAGAGTACAATGAAGAACCTGTAGCAGCTCAGTGGAGTTCAAAACCCGAAGATGGCTGCATAGCAAAACATGGGAAGCGTTTTACCTGCACCACCCTATCCCCAGCCTGGCACAGCCTGGTGCCAAGAGGAATCCCCTGGGTCTTGACCACCCCTAGCCCCGTGGGAACGGGCCCGAGATGCAGGGACATGCCTGCCAATGGTATGGCATGGTTTATTGAGGGCTCTGTGAAACCGAACGCAGACAGGGTCTGCTGACTGGCCATCTTTTGACTGAGAGTGAACATGGACATTCCGCCAGTGAGCCAAACTCTGTGCCAGGGTAATGCCGTGCAGGCCACTCCTAACACTGTATCTTGCTACGTTTTCACCAACCCATGGGCCGTTGACAACAGCCTTGCTGTTTGGTCAGGAGAATGTAACTGAGAGACTGGACTATTAAAGGATCCGTAGCTGAAGCAGGCAGCCACATGATGGGGCTGTGCCTGAAATCCCAATCACAGTGTTCCCAGCCATTCTTTTTCCTTTTTGCCTTTAGAGGACTGTGCTGGGGGTGGTCTGCGGCTCAGGCCATCTTAGGACTCCAGACAGGGGCCCCGACTGTAGTCTGGAGGTGGTGCTTTCCCTGGGTGCCGCTCTTCTCTGGGATCCCACAGGGGTGCAGGATGGGAACCAAGCAGTACCAGGGTGCAGGCGTCCCTCTAGTGGCACCAGGACATCGGATCCTTCTGCACAGGTGGGCATGTCAAGTTTGTACACGGCATGACCTTCCTTCTTGGACTGGACGACTGAGGCTGAAGAGTCTGAGTTAAGCAATGAGGGCAATGGGTGCCACAGTGGTGGTAGCCCTGGGACTGGGATACACAGCCTGGGTTACAATACTTGGACAGATGGCACCCCAAATGACAGGCAGTAACATCTCCAACCACAGGACATAAGGAAAGTGGGCGAGGACTGGGGAAGCTAATCTCTCCCCTTCTTGTTCCTTTAGAATACCCAGTGGGGCCTGGATTGACTACATGTTGGTGAGTATCAGCATGACAGTAGCAGCAGGTAGTGATTTGATGTGTTGCTGGATCTGCCACCCCCATATTCAGAGCACTTCACCCCAGATGCAAATGGTCCTTGCATGGTCTATCACCAGTCTGATGGAAGTCCCAAAGGCCATCAGTGGTTCTCATTGGAGAATGACATCCTAAATGTGGATTATCTAGAATACAGACGTAAAATTAGAGACAGACTTTAAATATTAGCAATGGTCTGGGAAGGTCCACACATCATGCAGCTCTACCCTGCCACCTAACTCAGGGCTAAACCAGTCACAGGCTTTGTACACTTGTACTAGAGACTTGTATAGCAACTGCTTCCTGCCCAGAGTGACATGTGCTCCCACCCTCCCCAGGTTGTACGTTCCTTTAGGGGATGTACTAGGCTATGGAGCACCTGTCACCCTCAGATGGGGCATGCTGTTTGGGACTTTTGGGTCCTCAGGTGTTTGTGCAAAGTGACACTCTAAACTGGAAGGGCCCCACACTTTTGACACATTGCAGGGGTGCTCAAGACATGCAGACAGGAAGACAGACAGCTGGCTCCACTCTGCTGACCATGTCCTCATACCCAGCGTAGGTGCACATGCCCTGGAAGAAATGCTGCATATCTGGTCTTTGACTGTGGCAGAGATAGCGACCACTAGAGCTAGTCAGGACCAGCAGCACTCGCTGAACTCACTGGCCAGGTAACGAGGGATAACTGAAGAGCCCTTGATCATCGGCTGGCAGAACAGGGTGGCATTTGAGTTATTGCCAACACCTCCTGCTGTACCTGGCTAAACACCTCAGGCATTGTAGAGACGCAAGTGGAAGAGACCCAGAAACAGGCCCACTGGCTGCAGACAGTGAAGACACCTGGAGCATCCTTCTATGACTTCCTTGGCAACTTCTTACCTGGATTGCTGGGGTCCTGGGCTAGATGGCGGCTTTAGGCAGGCCTGGACATCCTGCTTGTAGTAGTAGTTCTCCTGGGCCTAATGGGATGTATTCCAGCTAAGGCTCAATGATGTTGCTCTGAGATTGTGTCGTCAAGGTGCTACATTGATCTGAAGAGACAAACCTTCACCTCTGGATCTGAGGAGGTCAGTGGGCATGTGAGATGCACTAGCTTTGCTCAGGCGGTGCTGGGTCAGGGGGATGCACTGCAGGAAAACAGGGCCTGACTGGCCCTGGCAGACCCAGCCCGTTCCCCACCACTCGTAGCTCTCTGGATAACTACAGAACGTGCAGAGCATGAAGTGCCCCGAGATAAGGAACTGTTTGAACAGCCCGTGCTTCGTCCTTATCTCTTCTAGAACAGCGTGTCCTGCAGTGCTTGTGCTCAGGGACACCAGATGCCCCTGGACATAGAACTTAAGCTGGAGTGCTTTGGGGGTCCCTCAGCTGTGGTGTGAAGTGGGTCATGTGCAGAGGAGACTCTCCACCCCTGCAGCTCTCCTGAGCCAGTCCGTCCTGGGCCCAGGCCTCTGTGGGTTCTTGCCATCTGTGAGCAATAATGCTGTTTGGCCTGGCTTGTCTGTGTGTTCTGTCTCACCAGACTAGACCTGAGAATGTATGTGGCAGAGCTATGACTACTTAGGAGTTAATAAATATGTACTGGAGTGAACATCTTGGTTCTCTTCTGGCCATAAAGCCTCTCACTAGGGACTCCAGGCCAATCCGAGAGGCTGGGGTCACATACCTTTCCCTTTTCTCTCCATCTTCTTTTGCTTCCCATCTATGAAAACAGACAGACGAAATTTCCACCACCTCTCATTCTTCTGACAGAGAGACCTCCCATCCCTGGCAATCATAGCAAGTCAAATAAATGGATTCGTGTTTGGGAGACAGATGAGCCACACAGCAATTTCTCATTTGCAGGCTGGATTTAGATAAGTCATTCCGATGCTAAAGCTTGCAGAGACTTGGACAGACTCTACCATGATGGTAAAGTATATGCTTACAGTATTTCAGAACTGTTTTTCATTTTCATGTTGTCATTCAATCTAAATTTTCCCTTTCAATATTTATTCCTCTTAATGCTAATGTTATATTAATTTTTTTTCTCCCTTTAAAGTAAAAATCCAGACTTGTTGCTGTAGAATTCCTTCTGGAACATTTAAATACCACTTTATTCTCACCATCCTAGAGTAGTTACACATACACAGGTGTATGGGCCCGCGGGCCTGGCCACAGAGCACACTGGGCGTAGGTGGAGATGGCTCAGCTGAAGTTGCTCTGAAGATTATCGCCTTCTGTAGAGCAACCCGGACTAAGAGCTAACCTTCTTCCACCCCATAAGTAATTGAAAATCATCTTACTAAGGACAACATGATAAGCCCTCAGGCTATCCTATGGTGCCCGCTAGGCTATCTGGGAGAAGAAAGGGGGGGGTGGAGAAGAAAGCTTCTTCCTGTCTGGGCCAGGGTGTTCTCCCAAAATGCACCTGACTCAGAGGGGGAGCATCTGGGTTAATAGTGAATCCTCAGCTGCTCAGGCATAGAGCGGCACTGACAGACAGCAAGACGCTTTGGGAGTTGTTATGGGCTGCACTGTGTCCCCCTCCAAATTCATATGGTGAAACTTTAACCCCCAGTACCTCAGAATGTGACTGTATTTGGAGATAGGGCCTTTAAAGAGGATTAAGGTAAGATGAGGCCGTTAGAGTGGGCCATAATGAGGACCACATGAGGACACAGTGAGAAGGTGTCCATCTGCAAGACAAGGAGAGACACCAAGCCTGCTGGCACCTTGATCTTGAACTTTCAGCCCTAGAACCAAGAAAATAAATATCTGTTATTTAAGCCACACCATCTGTGGTATTTTGTTATGGCAGCCCTAGCAAAATAATGCAGGAATGGACATTACTAAGTCTTCTGGAGCACAGTCTAGAAGTGTGGCCCCGCCCCCAGGTGCCCTGTCCTATATCCCACTGAGTGGGAGCAGCGCCCTACAGGGAAGCTGGGTGTGGTGGGAGGAGTATGTCAGGAAGGGTGAGGAGCAGCTTTGTCTCCTCCACCCCAGGGAGTCCAAGAGGTCCCCTTCTGCAACCCGGACTTGCGTGACACTTTGTCCTATTAACCGTGTGCTTCAAGTGGCGTTCCACTGACAAAATTTAGAGTGAGGGGAGCTAACTCATTGTCCCAAGAAGCTGATTTCCTATTTGCAACAAATCCATGAAACACTCACTTTCCAGATTTATGTAGGGAAACAAACTTTCCACATTGGTGGGGAGATAACAGTGAATCGGAAGCAAGCTGTCTCCCAGCTTGGAGCATTGACCCCACTCTGCTGACGGACACTCTAATTCTCAAACTTAAAGGACACTGTAGATGGTGGCAGGAAGGTTCCTCTTTGTGACCGCTGGGGGAAATGCAAAGCATGTGTGCACAGGTGTGTAGTTTGCCTGCCTTACCTTCGGGTGAATCACTTTTTTGGTAAGACACCTGTGAAACTCTTCTTGTGCGTTTGTAGCAGACAGCTTAACACAGCAATTCACCGTTAATTTGATTTCTCCCTCTCAACAGCTGCAAAGGCACTTCTCGGCACCAGTGAGTTGGTTTGTTTGTTCATTTGACAAAAACTTATTGCTAGACTCAGAAACAAATCATGGGACACAGTCCCTGGCCTTGGGGACGTCAAGGTCTGGCCTGGTGGGCACACGTGAGTACTGAGCAGTCCCCCCGCACCTGGTGACGCTAACGTAGGGGTGGGTGCAGTGTGGAGAGGGCCCAGAGGAGGGAGGGTCAGGGAAGGCTGCAGAGAGGTGAGCCTCATGGCGGAGTTTTCCAAGGGAGGACAGCATTAGACACGCTGTCTGCCCACGCAGAGGAGTCCAGTGTGAAGGGGCTCGTGTGTCTGGATTCTCACGTCAAAGAATGGAGTGTCAGGGGACCAGACAAAGAGGTCAGTTGGGGAAGGGTCACATAGACTCTGGTAAAGACTCTATACTTGATCCTCCGGGCCGTGGGGAGCCAGAGGGAAGTTTTGAACTGAGAGACTGAACATACAAATAGACAACGGCCACTCGTATGTGAAAATAGATCTCCGACACGCAATCTGCCCAGGAAGCACCGAGCCCAGGAAACCAGCCGTGATCTACAGCGACTCCTGTAACCACTGGCCCCAAATGGCCCAGGACTTGATTAGAAACTGGCAGCTTCCCTAGTTTTTGTTTCTGCTTCCAACTTGGGACGAACCAGAGAATGCCAGCTACGCCGCTGCCTCCTCAATAGGACACCTCTCCCGAGTTAGCTGCCTCCAGCTCCCCGCCAACAGCCTCTCCTCAGGCACACCTGAAGCTGCCCCTTTGCCCCATTGGGAACCTTTCCCACTGCTCTGCCTGCCCTTGGGTCTCTGCCAAACGTGAGTGACAGCTGCCGACTCCAAGCTCTGAATAAACGGACTTTGCTTCCTCTCACTCGGTCAGTCTGCGTTTGCTTCTACAGAGTCCAGGAAGACAACTCAGGCGGTATGTGGAGAACAGGCCAGAGGTGGACGGGACAGCTGGCAGCTGTGACTGTTTCCTCCCTGGGCCGGGACGCCTGTGCTGAGTTACGTTCACTGCCTTTTGCTTGCTTGACTTAACTCCCCTTGGCAGGTGCAGAGAGGAGGCAGGGCCATGACCTGAAGACGGAAGATAAGAGCCAAGGACGCTCCTCTCAGGGAGGAAGGATTCTCCAGGTCGAAGCCGAGGAGAGCTGCTCCCAGGTGGGCGCTGGGCTGCAGAAGCATTGGAGCAGTAATAGCTGATGCTGAGTTTCAATTTGTTCCCTGTTCTGCTCTGATTTCCCTTTCTGAGTGCTCAGCCTTCAGCAAGGCCCACTCTGCAAGATAACATGCATCAGCTGCACTGTGTGGAGTGGCGGTTCCTGCTCCACCTGGGGAGCTGACGAGGGCCACCCCCCATGGCGGAGAAGCCGGGACAGCCCCTTGGTACTCGCGCACCCCGGGAACCCGGAGGACGTGCCGACACTCAGGATCTGCGTACAGCTGGCTAATTCTGTTTCTTTAGTTGCTTCAGTCACATGATCTTGGTACACACCAGGAACACCAGTGTTATTCCCTTTATGTAGTCAGTGGTTTTGACTACTTCTGATAATCTCTTGTATTTGCATCAGCTGACATATAGTTAAAATGTGAAGTTTTTTTCTTTCTTGCATTTTAGGAGATCTGTTATCTGAACAGCTGGGTGAGTATAACTACGAATTTTTACCTACATATTGTGATATTTTCCTTAATGAACTGTTGGATGCTTTTTAATTATTTCAAAATTTTAGGTCTTTATGTGAACAGCACTCTAGAAATAAAGTGACTTGGAGAACTGTAAAGATCAGCACTCATGACTTTATGTTTTCATGTTGTTTATACAAGGTGCAATATGCAGCCATGTGGTTGGAGCTGGATGCCGGCCTGGAAGAGAACAGCACTGCAGGTTTCTCGCGTCCAGACCATCTGCTAGGCTCCTGAATAGGCCTGAGAAGCTCTCCACCCTGGGGAGGAAACTCCACTTGAGTTGTCATAGATATCACCCTGTGACAGTGCCTAAAACAGTGGCCGACACAGGTGCTCAACAAATACATGTGGATTAGACGGAAGCCCACAGCTGCCCTTGTGGTCTGCTGTGGCTTCTCCCTCTCCAGTCCTTCCATAAAAGACAAAGTAGTCCTGGAGCCCCCCAAACCGAGCAAGAGCAGAAGATGGTTGTGACTGACCTGACTCACTTGGGGGCTCCCCAGACAGGAATAAACCCGGTCTGAGCATCCTCTTTGTGGAAGGGTAGCTGAAGGTTGCCCTAATCCCTAGCCCATGGGGGTCCCGCCTGGACGTTAGGGACACATTTTGTGCATAGTATTTGTAGCAAGGCCGTCAGCCCTAGAGGCTGGGTGACAGCCAGTGGGAAGGAGCACACCTGCTGCTCCCCAGTACTTGCTCTGCTTGTCACTTTTTTAGGTTTTCTTTTTGTTCCAGGGAAGAAAATAACATTTTATGTGGTATACCGTTTTTCTTTTTTTTTTTTTTTTTTGGAAAAATCCCCTGTCAGGTCACATAATTGAGATCTATAGGAGGAGTGGGTACCTGAGCAGCACAGGTTAATAAGAGATCAGCGTGCTTGCAAATGGCTTTTTAAAAAGTCAACATTCACATTTTATTTCCTTAGGCTAGACACTCCTGGGTATCTGCAGGGAGTATTTTCACAATAATATTAAGATGCTATTTGCCTTTTTCATTGAGTTGACATTTGGTGTAAAAGCCATGAGGGTAAAACTGGAGCCTTAGCACAGATCCAGGCGATGATGAAGCAGTAAACATTGGTAATTTTATTAAGTCTTGACCCTTGCATGTCTGCCTTCTTACCATTCTGTGTAATAAAGTGGGAATTATGCATAAAGTACTTCTGGTTGCTTTGAGAACGGTAACTGTCGTACTCAATGGAGGAAAAGCGTTTGTGAGATGTTGGATCTCTCAGCCGAACTAACTACGTTTTTCAGGAACATTATTTTTATTTGAAAGAGTGATTGATAAACTGGGCTTTTTCAGGCTTGGATACGTGGCAGACATATTCTCACAACTGAAATAAGTGAGCATGCCACTCCAAGAAAGACAAGTGACAGTGTTGTTGCTAATGACAAAATCTGAGCTTTCAAATAAAAATGACAGTTTTGGAAAACTTGCATCCATCTCCACAAATTGAACAGTCTGCCAATACTTAAAGACTTTCTGTTAAGATCAATGACATTATTCACAAGTATGATTTAGAAAATTCAATGAATCAATATTTTCCAAATTACCAATGATTTACATTACAAAATTGTTACAAAATGCAAAATAGGCCCACAGATTTTCAGGTAACAGGGTATAAGAAGTTCATTGATAGGTTTCATATTCCTTCCAATTGTTTTCTATTAAATCAGATATTAGAAAGATGTGTAAAAATGTAAAACAATGTCATTCTTTTCACTGTATTATGTCTTATTTTAGAAAGCATACTTAATTTTTATAAAAACATTATGTTTGTTAATATGTAATGGCTTGATTAATTTAAACTACATTAACAAATCTTTAAAAATTTTCTCCTCAGTTGTAATTTCAAATATTGTTTACATTTCTGTAGAAATAACTCCTATAAGCAAAAGCTCTCGGAGTTCTTCAACACTTTTTAAGAGTGTGGAAGTTTCCCGAGACCATAAAGTTTATGAACCAATGACTTAGACTACAACAGTTTAGACAAAAATTATCAATTACCAAATTTACATTAATTTCGTGTTGTTTCAAGTGAGGTACTGTCTCTCTTTATTTAAATAACAAAGCCGATCATATCTTCTCCATCTTTTTAAAAATTGACAAAAAATGTATACATTCGTGATGTATAACATGATGTTTTGCAATATGCATTCCTCGTGGAGTGGCTAAATTAAGCTCATTAACACAGATGTCCAGTGAGACACTGTCTTACGGTGTGTTTGCTCCTTGGTAAGGTACATAACAGACTTGTTTCCATCACTTGGAAAAAAGATGAGTTAACTTGTAAGTTCAGAGGTCTCTTTTATCCTTCTGTGCTGGGTTGAAAGGGTGGATGGAGACTCTTCAGAGGGCAACGAAAGCCCAGCGTGTCTAGGGCGCTGTGGAACCCGTGAGCACGCCGGGCAGGGCGGTCGGTGCCCAGCCCTCAACTGTCAGCTGTCAGGGGCATGCTGGGAGGGCTCGCCCCTCCGTCCAGGGGAAGACCGGGGACCACCATCTGGTGATAGGGCTGTTTGTGCTATGCAGTGACATTCAGACTATCAACCCTAAAAGATCCGTTTTCCAGTCAAAAGTGGTCTCCCCAGCCTGAGACTGGTGAGTAACTTTGTTTCATTTTTTCGATCCCTTGAGCAGGCAGCTGCCCAGCAACTGCTACAGTAACCGACCTTGAACTGAGCGACTCTCAACCGTCAGGGCTGCTCAACCGGCCACCCCGGCCAGCCGCCCCTCCTCTTCCACTCCAGGTTCTTGCCCTCCAAATCCCGAGAGACAGGCGCCGAGAGGGTCAAATCAGCGTCCCGTGTCCTGAATGGCCAGGGAAATAATAAACTGAGATGACATATTCATGTGTAATTTTTCCATTGCTTAAAAATATCCTAGTAGCTTGTACTGTGACTGTTTGGTGGATGCTAATACCGTCTATGCCGAGTGTGTGTGTGTGTGTGTGTGTGTGTACAAAATTCAGCAAACACTTATATTTTCACTCATATTTCAGAATAAACAACCTTTAACATTTGTTATATTTGCTTTCAGGATTCTCTCAGGATTTTCTCTATGCTTTTTTTTTTTTTAAAGAAATAAATCCTTAGAGATAAAGCATAGCATGAGTCACCTGTAACCATTACTTCCAGCTCATGCCTCTCAGCCCCGACCCCGGCAACTACTGTGCATGATTTTAGTCCTTTATTAGGTATAGAATTTTATATCTATATCTATAGATCTATAAGCAAGATATTATAATGTAGGTACGTTTTTAAAAAAAGGTTACATAAATGAATAGAATACATATAACTATCGCTTTCACACTGTTCTTGGGTTTTTGATATCTATCATCATTATCTATTTATTGAAAGAGTCACTCTTTCTGGCCAGGCGCGGTGGCTCACACCTGTCATCCTAGCACTCTGGGAGGCCGAGGTGGGCGGATCGCTCAAGGTCAGGAGTTCAAAGCCAGCCTGAGTAAATGAGACCCCATCTCTACTATAAAAAGAAAGAAATTAACTGGCCAACTAAAGATATATAGAAAAAATTAGCTGGGCATGGTGGCACATGCCTGTAGTCCCAGCTACTCGGGAGGCTGAAGCAGAAGGATCGCTTGAGCCCAGGAGTTTGAGGTTGCTGTGAACTAGGCTGACGCCACAGCACTCACTGTAGCCCGGGCAACAGAGTGAGACCCTGTCTCAAAAAAATAAAAAAAAAAGAGTCACTCTTTCTAATGTCTCTACAGTATTTCATTGTATGATTCTCGTGGGTTTTATTTGGCTGTTCCTCTATTGGTGGGTATCAGGTTTTCCCATTTCTCACTGTTATAAACAGCACTGAAATGCACATCTTTCTTCATATCTTCTTGTATCCACATACGAGTTTTTAAAAGCCATAACTTAGGCTGAGCGCAGTGTCTCACGCCTGTAATCCCAGAAATCTGGGAGGCCGAGGTGGGAGGATCCCTTGAGGCCAGGAGTTCGAGACCAGCCTGGGTAACATAGCAAGATTGTGTCTCTACAGCAACAACAAGAAAAATATTTAATCTAGAAGTTCATGGTTTGCTTTTCAAATTTATTTTACTGTTTTAATGCACAAATATTTGTCAGTTTTAATGGTCAGATTAATTAGTATTTTCCTTTATAGCTTGTATTTTTTGTACCTTTTTGTAGAAATTTTTCCCAGCCCTGGATATAAAAATGTCACTAATATTTTCTTTTAAATATTTAAAATTTTGCTTTTCATATTTGGACCTTTAGGTTACCTGGAATATATTTTGTGAGCAGGGTATGGTAAAGATCTGTAACATAGTAAAGTATCTGCCATTTTAGAATCCCAGAGAACACTTCATTGTAAGAATTACAGTTAATAATAGTATAAAGTATAGTAATTAGTATCAAGTATGCCCAGTTTTTTTATTTCAGTGGTCCGAGATGCAAAGGTTTCCAGATACAATCGTGTTCTCTAATACCAGTCCAGGTGGGATGCCAATTCTGTCACCATGGTTTGCAATGATGATAACCTTTCCCTTTAATGAAAGATTCTTGCCCAGTGTCACATCTCCTGAAAGTGTGAGGTGATCCAATTCAAGCATATCTGGTATACCTTAAAATCTTCTTAGATAATCTAGAAGCTTTGTAAATGAAGTTCCTAATTTAACCAACCATACTGTCGGGAATTCCTTTCACTCATCATCAAAGATCCTGCATTAAGGCTGTAGAGGTTTGACATCACAGGCAAGAGACCTGATGTGGTTTTGGCAGGCAGAAAATGGCTCCTTGGAACATTAATACCTAGAGAATTCTCAGAACTTTTAATGGCAGCCCCTCCTGCAGGATCTAATTGAATTTCATTCAGTCCTCCATCCACAGTCTTTGAATTCACAGCGATTTTCCATCTCAATGGCATTCTGTTCCTGCGGTCTTTTAATTAGTGCAGGAGAAATCCATAGGTGGTGTGTTAACTATTTTGAACTTTGATACAGAATTAAACTCGTCAATGTGTGTTTTTGGTACTTGGGCAATTCCCACCAAGTTTGTCTTCATATTGAGTGAGTATCCCATCCTTTACATCTGCATGTGTTTTGTTTGTGACTTCCATGACAAATTCATAGCATTTTCCATTGGGTGGGTCCATTAGATGATTAAGAATATAAAGATCCACTGTGGCACCTAGAGTATCTACATTAGGCACAAAAATATACCTTTTCCTTCTCCTATAAGGGTATCAAGTGAACCAGAGTTGTATTAATAGAAACTGGCATAGATATCGCCATGACCTGGAGGGTACCAAGCTTCTGCATTTTCCCTGAGTAAGATACACCCTTTGCTACAGTAATTAAGGATTCTTTGTTAATCCTTGGCTACCTGCTCTGATTAAAAGTGTAGATTTTTACATAGTGATTGTACTTCTGTAGTAATTTTTTGGTATCTTCAACCATGTTAAAAGAGTTCATTAAAACAAGAGAAACACCTGTATCAAAGGTTTTGGTCAAATGTTCTATTTGCTCAACATTCAGATCCAAAAAGGTATTCTCATTCCTCACACCAATAAGATTTTTAGGGTCTCTGTAGCCCACGCTTGTTCCCAGACCACCATTGAGTTTCACCACCACTAGCTTGTTCAGCACAGAAGTTGTATTATCAGGCAAGCCTCTGTCTGGCCTTTATCTTTTTACAGGGTTGAATCGAATTTTCTGGAGGTCCCTGGGTTTTTCCCCAATGCACAGAAGTCCCCCTTTCTTGCAAAAATCTATGAAATAGCTTCTAAAATCCATCAAGATCTTTTTTAGTGTGCCCATTTTCTAGTTCCATCTTCACAGATAATTCCAGCTCTTGCTGAATGTGTTCCTGGAACTGAGAAGCACCGTCTTGAGATGTCACTTTGCTAAGATCTTCCTCCACTTTCTTTAGTAGCTGGGAAATTGGCAGCACTTACGGCACCCCAGGAAGAGGGCGTGCAGACCGAGAGACACCCTTCCTTCTCCCTCTTCTTCCTCACGCATGCACACCGCGAGCCCCTTGCAGCAGTCACAGCCCGGCTGCTCACCCCCTCTGCTCACGCGTCTGCTGGCTCCTGACACCCCAAATGCCCACATTTTCCCTAAACTCCTGTCCTTCCCCTCCATTCGAGCAGCTTCTATTCCTAATTTGTTGAATGCTCTTATCATATAAGGGTGTCGAATTTCATCAAATGCTTTTCTGCATCAGTTGAGATGATCTCATGGTTTTTCCCCTTCATTTTGTTGATATGGTGTATTACGTAGATTGATTTTCATACGTGGAACCACACTTGTATTCCATAAATAAATCTCATTTGGTCATGACGTATAATTTTTTAACATGAATTTCTTCCATTATTCAGTTTGTTAATATATCTTTGAGGATTTTTTTTAAATCAATGTTCCTAAGGGATATTGGTCTGTACTTTCCTTTTCTGGTGAGGTCTTTGTCTGGCTTTGGTACCAGGGTAGTGCTGGCCTCATAGAAATGAGTTGGGAAGTCTTTTCTCCTCTTCAATTTTTAAGGAAAGTTTTAGAAGAGTTGGTATTAGTCTTCTTTCATGTTTGATAGAATTCACTAGTGAAGATAAACCTATAAGGTGATAAATATGCCAATGATCAACCTGCTTTGATCATCACACAATGTATTTGTGTATTGAAATATCTCAGCCTACCCCACAAATATATACAACTATTATGTGCCATTTAAAAAAACAAAACAAAACAAAAGAATTCGTTGGTGAAGCCATCAGGTCCAGGGCTTTTCTTTGTTGGGTGATTTTTTATCAGTGATTCAATCTCCTAAGTATAGGTCTGCTCAGATTTTCTATTTCTTTTGACTTAGTCTTGGCAGGTTTTGTGTTTTTAGGAATTTGTATCATTTAGGCTACCCAGTATGTTGGCACAAAATTGTTCATATGCTCTCATACTGTAATTGTTTTTATTTCTATAGAATGGTAGTAATGACCCTACTTTCATTTCTGATTTTAGTTATTAGGTTTGTGCAAAAATAATTGCGGTTTTAGACCTTTGAATATTTAATCATTATAACTAGGTTCAAACACACCTTTACTAATCAAAATAGGAAACATTACAATCAACACAGTTTTGCCAATGAGAAATAAGTTTGTTTATTCCTGTGGTGTAAAAATTCGTGCTTCGGGATTCCATGAGCTCTTGGAAAGCACTTTCTGCATCCTGCTGGCTGTGGAAGCATTTTCCCTATAAAAAGTTGTCGAGATGCTGATAGACGTGACCTCACCTTGCGAGAGGTCAGGTGCACATGGCGGCTGAGGCAAAACTTCGCAGCCCAATTCGTTCAACTTCTGAAGCATTGGTTTTGTGACGTGCAGTGGGGCGTTGTCATGGAGAAGAACTGGGCCCTTTCTGTTGACCGATGCTGGCTGCAGGTGTTGCGGTTTTCGGTGCATCTCATCGATTTGCTGAGCAGACTTCTCAGATGTAACGGTTTTGCCGGGATTCAGAAAGCTGCAGTGGATCAGACCAGCAGCAGAGCACCAAACAGTGACCACGACATTTCTGTGGTATAAGTTTGGCTTTGGGAAGTGCTTTGGAGATGCTTCTCGGCCCAACCCACTGAGCTGGTTGTCGCTGGTTGACACATGCATCCACTTTTCGTTGCACGTCATAGTCTGATTGAGAAATGGTCAGTTGTTGTTGCGTCCAAGAAGATGACACTCCAAAAGGACGATTTTTTTGATTCTCAGTCATCTCATGAGGCACCCACTTACTGAGCTTTTTCACCTTTCCAATTGGCTTCAAATGCGGAATGACGGTAGAATGATCGACATTGAGTTCTTCAGCAACTTCCCGGGTAGTTGTAAGAGGATCAGCTGTGATGATTGCTCTCAATTGGTCGTTGTCAACTTCCCATGGCCGGCCGCTGCGCTCCTCATCTTCAAGGCTCTCGTCTCCTTTGCAAAATTTCTTGAACCACCACCGCACTGTGCGTTCGTTAGCAGTTCCTGGGCCAAATGCGTCGTTGGTGTTGTTAATCATCTCTGCTACTTTACGACCCATTCTGAACTCGAATAAGAAAATTGCTCTAATTTGATTTTGTCTAACATCACCTGGTCAGATCACAGATCCTGGGGAAGGGAGTGGGCAGGAGAGGAGCTGGTGGCTGGGAGAGCAGCCTGCCCCCAGGGGACCTGCCACAGCTCAGGGTGCGAGGCTGCTTTTGCTTGCATTTCCGTGTGATGCCCCTGTGCCGTCTTGCTGCAGGACCTACTCATTTCTCCGCGGAGGGCCAGAGGGGGAGTAAAGGATGAGCTGGCGGCAGGCTCTGCATCACCCAGAAGTGCCAGAGGCCCGCACCGTTTACATCAACGATCCCCTTAAGAACAGTTTCTGCAAAAACTCCATCAGGTGAGAAAAGTGCATGTTTGTAACTGGGGGAGACGGGGGAGGAAGAAGACGGGGCCTTCCCCTGTAAAAAGGATACTCTGTATGGATATATTCCTGTGATTCTGCGCTTCAGGCTGCAATAGTTTTCTCAAACCTTGAAAAACTTTCAATCCTCATGTTCACTTAGTGGGGAGCTCTCGTCTTCTTGCCTTCAAGGCCCCTCTCTGGGAATGGCCTCTGCTCTCACTCACTCCTGGTCACAGCTGTCACCACGCCGCCCGTTGGCAACTCTCTTTAGCAACACCTACGAATACGAGGGAGAGTGCTTCCCAAGGGGACCTCACAGATCTGCAGGGCTCCCCACCCCCAGACCGAATTGGGGGATTGAGCATTAGGCTTCTTAAGAGTTCTGTTTCCTGCGGAATCCGCTGAGCTGAGTCCTTACTTCAGAGGCAGAGTGAGATGAAAGCTTGAAGGAAAACTATTAACACTTTTTGAATGCCCACTTTTCTTTTTCCAACCAGGCACTAAGACCAGGGGTTGGATGTACTAGCTCCGCAGTCTTTAAGCTTTTGATTATGAACTAATCATATAGCTTTAAAAAATGCATTACTCACATGACAAGAAAAAGGAGACATTTGTGGAGGCCAAAAAATGAAGGCACAGCAGAAATCCAAGGGGGTGGGGGTATTCAATGGGTTGCTGCTCTGGAGACTCCGCACAGCGCGGGTGACTTGGAGCTCCAGTTGTGAGAGCGGTGGCCGAGCGGTGATGCCCCGAGCCACACTGGGTGGAATGGGAGCTGGTGACCCCGCCCTTGTAAAACCAGGACTCTGGGGGCTACATCCTAAGTGGAGAGAGAAAAAAAATTGAAATTCTGCCTTGCAAAAGGGATATGGTGAGGAAACTTAACCTCTCTTAAACTTGGTTCTGAGTTTAGGCAGAAATATATTAATGATTATTAATATACATTGACCGTTTTCCCATGATTTTGCTGCCTAAGTTGATATCTATGTGATCCAGAAAAACTCAAGCTTAAAATACAGTTTTAGATGATGCTGGATTGCAGGCATCCCCAGGCATGTGGCAGGAGCAAAGGCAAACGGTGCCTGGGGGATGCTCAGGCCCTAACCGTCTCCCAGAGATGGAGTCTGAGCAAACCTGAGCTACAAAACTGCCAACACACGAGAAACCAAGACTGCCAGAGAGACGCAGTAGAAAGAATGAAACAAATAAATCAAAGCAAGCAGAATCAGACTTTTAAAAGACTTTAGGTAGAAGAATTATCAGGTAGAGAATATAAAATAAGAGTGTTTTCTACTGTACATGGTTGTGTAATAAGTTTAAAGGAATAACAGAGGATATTGAAAATATGAATGAAGAACAAAAGACTGTTTTTTAAAAAGACCCCAGTAGATTTGGGAAAGGAACATATAGAGCCCAGAAATCAAAATTGATAATCTGTTTAAAAATCTCAGTGTCTGGGGTAAGAAGAGGGTGGGGTGAGACACGACCAAAGGCAGCCTTCATGTACTATAAAGTAGGTACGAGAAAACCCTCCTGACACAACACAGAAAGGCGAAGAACTGGAAAATAGTAAGGAGTGGTTCAGAAACACCCATGACAGAATTAGCAGCTCTAGTCTGTATCGAATCAGAGTGCCGAAATGAGAGAACAGAGGGCATGGGACAGACATTATTCAAAGAAATAATGGCCAAAGTTTTTCCAGAACAAAGGAGAGATGTGAATCTTAAAACTCAGGGACCATAACAAATCCCAAGCATGGTAAGTAGAAGGAAATCCCTGCCTAATACACAACATACAGAACAAGTGAGGGCCAGCGTCAACCTGTATGTTGAATATTAATCAGTCTTAATTGCTTTTCTTTCAGATTAAAATATGCAAATACTAAATAGAATGTCTAGTATTTTTCCCGGTGAATTATTTGGGGTATCCCATTCTTGTGACAACTACTCTAGCTCTTTCGCTACTATTTTTCCTAAACCATCAAGGACATTATTAACTCATTTTATCGTAGGTGAAACTGAAGCAGGAACAAGTGTATGATTTTCCCTTGGTCACCTAGCCATTAAGTGTCAGGGTCAGAACAAAACCCAGCCTCTTTGATCGCAAAATCCATTTTCTTTCCACATTAGTACCCAGTGTCTCCAGTTATAGGTGCTAGTAGATTCCTAAGCGTAACAGTAAGTTTTAGGTACAGTCAGGGAAAGTTAGGGCCAGGAGGGATCTCAGATTATCTAGAACAGGAGAAACACGAAGACACAGAGGTGTTGAGAGGTGAAGACTCCAGCCCAGGCTCCAGAGTTAGTGGAGTGAGCCAGGTCCCTGGACAGAGTCGGTCTTGTGCCCTTTCTTTTCGAAAAATTTTACGGGAATTTACCAATATCTTCCTTCTTAGACGTAAATACTTTTGGGTAGGCTAAATATGTATGAATGGCTAGTTCTAAAATTATCCGTCTAATTTATTCTGAAGTACTCAGAGACGAAAGTACACGATGTGTGGGGTTTGCTTCAGATGATGGGGCGGGGTGGAGAAGTGGGCAGTACGGACAAAACAAAGCTGGCCACAGCTGATAGCCGTGGAAGCTGGGAGATAAGTGCGGGGGATCGTTATCTTTCCAGTCTTTCCATCTCTGCTTATGTATGAAAGTCTCCACAATAAAAAAATACTTCAAAGTTAGCTGATCAGTAAATACTTCTTCTTCTTTTTTTTTTTTTTTAAATCCATGCGCCGTAGGGACATTGCCAATGTTACAGTCAAGTGTGAAACATGAGCTGCCGTGCTCTCTTTGACAAGCCTCGAAACGGCTCTTCATTCTAAAAGCACATTTGCAGAATCATGTCATAACTTCCATGGAATTTCATCTTAGTTTGTTTAATGTTGTCTCATACTCATGTCTGGTTTCGCCAAAATAGAATTTTAAGACAAATAGAGAATAATTGGAGCTGGTAGGCTTTGGAGAGGAGCAGAGTCCCTCACTGGAAGAAAGTACCTCTTCTTCCAGTGAGGAAAAACGTGCTTTGATGGGGAGGTTTTGTTTCGACCATAGTTCTGCCCTGATGCGGTGTTATGTGCTCTTTTATGAGAGGGTCAGTCAGGTACCGCCACAAGAGGAAATACAAGAGATTCAGGAAAAAAAGCTTATTGTACTCACAGGTCTTAGAGAAGGGTCACCACGTGCCACGCAGGGTCACAGGGAAGCGCCAGGTTTTTGGTCAGGAGGTGGAAGGCAGGAGCAGGAAGAGAGCTTGGGCCACCGTGGTTCTTGGGGTTTCCGTGGGACAGGCAGGGCAGGGCGGGGTGTGCAGTTTAGGACTGACTGGTTTAAATAAGTCTGGTACTCTTTGTACACTAGAGATAGTAACTCCTTTTTCATGTGTGCTACAAATATTCTCTCCCCAGCTGGTTATTCATAGTTCTTTCCTAACAGAACTTTTATATTTTTATGCAGTCAAATTTCACTCATTGCCATTGTAACTTCTGGTTTCGCCGCAGAGTTTAAAATGGAGTTCTCTGTTCCAGGATTATATACAGGAATTCAGGTTTTAGTCCAATATTTGAATCCTTTATTTCTGAAATGTTATTAATTCGTTTGCAATGGCTTTATTGAGGCCAAATTCACACGTCGTCCAATTTACTCACTTTAAATTGTACAATTTGATGGTTTTTAATATATCGCCGGAGTTGTACAACCGTAACCACGACCAATTTTAGGACATTTCCATCGCTCCACAAAAGCTCTGTGCCCACCACCGCCCTAGGCAGTCTTTTTTGTTTTTACTTTAAATTTTTCACCCGAGTGTGATTTATTCCGCTGTAAGGAACGAGGCAGAGACCAAGCTGCACTTACCTTCCGGTCGGTGGACCAGTCGTTCACCCCAGTTACTCTGTAGCGTCTTTCTTGTGTTATATAAACTCCCTCCTGTCGCTTCAGCGTATTTGCAGACTCATGAGGGTCTCCTACGTGTCTTCTTTTTCACACTGGAACTGCAGCACCTGGTAGTTCTGGTTTCTTCCTTTTTATCCAAGTTCCTGAAAAAAAGAAATCTGATCCTTAAGCAGCTTTTATTTTCTTTTTGTTTATATTTCAGTTACTTGATATAGTTCCAGTTTAATTCATTGCAGTCAGAGAAATATGGATTATTTCTATTGTTTGAAAATTTGTCTCTTTAAAAAATCTGGTTAATTGTTATAACTGTTCCAAACCTCAAAAATGTACATTTTTCTCTATTAAGGGTCCGGAGTTCGATGCCTCACGGTAATGTGCCCACGTCTCTCTCAACAGATCATATGTAAGATCCTAACTCTGCTACCCACATTTTCAGTGTCTTTCTGTCTGGGCCAGGACTGAGAGAGTTATGTCAATATTCTCCACTATCACATGTCCGTCAATGCCTTCTGTTCCGGTTTCCTGCGGTTGTAAAACCTTCCGCAGTCCAATGTTATGTTCATTGGGGCACAATGGTTTGTGGAACTTGCGTCTCCACGGTGGGTCACCCTCTTAATCTCTACAAAGCGGTCCTCTTTCTCCGCTCAATGTTTTTCAGTTTGAATGTTTTTTAGTTTGCCTTATATTCTTAATATTGCAAACTCTTCCTACTTGATTTTCTCTCTAATTTGCCTCTTCAACATTTGGGTAGCCTCTTATTTAGCACTTTTCTCAGACATTTTGTAGGAATATTTCTTTTAAGTTGGGTTTGTGTTTTGACTCATTCTAGATGTCTTCTTTTTTGCCGCTTATATTTGTTATCTATACTGTGTATTTGGCCATGGTTCTGTCATTGTGTGATCTGTCTCCCTCTCTTTTAAGACAGCTTTCATGCTTTCTCGTTGTTTTAGCGGTAGGACGAGCGGAACTGTTGAGCACAAGCCAGGGAGCGCACTCCGAGTCGTCTCAGCAGCACCCACGGCTGCTTGAAACTCCCTCTGCCTCCCCACCCCCCAGGCTGGAGGGGCCGCACCCAAAGCCCCTTTCCGAGGTGCCTGGTGCTGGGCAGCCAGCTTTCCCACATGACCCATGGGAACAGATGACACCCGAGCCCCGACTCCTGGGGCCTGGCTTTCTGCCCATTCCCCTACTGGCAAGATTGCTCCCACCCTTTCCTCCCAGGATGGGAGCGACAGTGGGCAGGGGCCCCTCAGACCCACCACCTGACCCGCAGCAGCACCTGACTGGGGCTTAGGTCAAGGACCTGGGCCTTCTCGTAATGACCCTCGTAATTTACCCCAGTACTTGCTCACTCTCTGTACCTCTGCCTAACCCCCGCCATGTTACAGAGCGCGCCCTAAACCTGCTCTGCATTGTCGCCCCAGCCTCCCACTTCTCTAGGCTAATTTGGAACACACGCAGTTTTGATTTTAGTCTTTCTGATTTTTAAACCAAAAACTTGTTAAACAGAGCAGATCAATTAGAAAAAGAGAAATGTACTCAAGGAGATTTTTCTCTGTCTGTGACATGGCCTCGGCATTCGGGTGCAGGTGGATTTATGACAACTTTTAATGATTAAAAAAACCCCATGAAAGGGAGGAAGGAGAAGAATCGATGTCTATTGTTACTCCTGAAACTGAAGACAGAGGTCCACTGGGAGTTTTATCATGAGCAGACAAGGCCTTACAAAGTGTGGGATGAGTCTCGCTTGTCACCTGGACATACACATACACCTAACTTTTCATCACGTGTGTTGATCATCGTCTGTCTTCTCCATCAGGTCATAAGCCTGGAAAGGCAGGGAGCTTTGTGTTTTCCCTGGTGTATTTCAAACACCCAGAATCGAGCCTGGCACACAGTAGCTACTCAAGAAATATTTGCCGAGTGAATAAATGAGCAAATAACCTCAATCATGAGTAAAGTCAAAGGCGGAGTTCCTCTTCGTCTTTCCCTTTGGATGTGTCCAGACGACACGCCTCTCTCCACGCCTGCTGTACTCACAGCACTTAGTCCCTGAAATGGGGAGAATTTATTCTTCCTTTATTCTGAAATTGTTTTCTGCTAACAGTGAGTGCTTTATAAAAGGACAAAAATATCTTTTAGGAAAGAATTAGTGTTTTATAACCAGATTTTATTTTTAACCCACGTTTCATGTTTTCCATTACTGGTTTTAGTGTTCACAGTATCAACTGACAACGGTATTTCTCTCTTCACCCACAGCACAACCAAGTACAGCTTGTGGTTGTTCCTCCCACGATATCTGTATCTGCAGTTTAGCAAAGCTGCCAACGCTTTCTTTTTGACCATTACTATATTGCAGGTAATGTTTTTGAACGTGTTATTAGATTGAGATTCTTAGACAGTCTAAAAAACACTTGCTAAAAGCTCATTTAGCTGAAATGAGAGTTTGGTGCAGAAATCAGATTTAAATACTGTAAGAACAGAACTCTCTTCTCACAATATTTAAATCATTAAGTGAGACACTGGAGCTCTATTTTGGAGATGAAAAACCCGTGGATACCTAACACACGATTGGCTCATAGTCCATCCTAACTGAGACCTTTAATAAGATATTATTGGAGAAACTTTGGTCATCCATGCCACCTCCATAAGAGGATACTTTTATTATATTTTGAAAGGAATAATTTAATTTAAAGGAAATCCAAATAACAGTCTAAAATAGCATCTTTTCAAAACAGTTAAATTCAAGGCTTTCCATAGTCTGGTTTATCCCTGTTTGTTCAACTTCATTTCTAGCACGAACCCCACAATCCAACCAGGTAAGTCTCCTCCCAGTTCCCCAGTGTTCTTCCTATTTCCGGACCTTGGCACACACTGTCACCTAAACCTAGAAGGCATTTATGTGGCTGTATCCTACCCGTTCTCCTAGAAGCCCAGCTCAAAGCCATCTTACTCCGCGCCTCACCAAATGCCGCAGTCCACGCTAATTCCTCCCTCCTGTAAACGTCTGCAACAATGATTCGTGCTCACATGTTAATAACTGGTTTTATTTCTTCCAGCAAGCTATGTATGAATTCTTTGAGAACAGAAATAGCATCTCAGAAACTGCTAGGCTTTGGGATAAGAACTGAATAAACCTGTTGAATTGACCTTAAACAGAAGAATTGGATTCAGTAACCATTTACAGAGGACACGTGGCGTGTGTCAAAACCTGTTCACGGAATTAAAAATGTAAGGATGAATGCAGGACTGGACACGGCGCCTGCCGCTGTAGGGCGCAGAGTCTAATGCATGAGTATTTTAAGACGTGGAGTATTTACAGTGTGCTGGAGGAACAGGGCCTGCTCCTGGCTTGGGGTGCGTGGTTCAGGACAAGCTACTGGAGAGAGGTGGCATCTGAGCCAAACATTAGAGGAGGAGGAACTTAACAGGAAGCCTGGGCGCCAAGGAAGGCTGGGGGCGCAGGGGGCAGCGTGGAAGCTGGAAACGGGGCCGCCGTTCTGGGGAGGATCAGGAGCCACGGGGCTGGGGAAAGGTAGCTTTTTCCCTCCTGGCCCTTTTGTATATTTTGAATTGCGAAGCACGCAAATGTGTGACCTACATTTTCATCTGGTATGTGGAGTGTTCCGGAAACAGTAGAAATGTGGTTTGGGGAGCAGAGGGTAGAGTAGAAAAGAGGCTGAGGCCGGGTTAGAAGGAGGTTGGTGTGTTGCCCTCAGAAGCTCGACTTCGTCACAGCGACGGCGAGTAGGCAGGGGCAGTCGCGAGGGGCACGGTGGCGCGGATGGCCTTAAATGAGGACGAGACAGGGAGGCGTCCGTGGACAAAGGGACCGGCTTGGAGCTGCGCGGAGGAGAGAAGAGAGAAACGAGGGATGTTTCCAAGGCGGAGTCAATCCATAGCTTAAGAAGTCCTAAAGTGTCCCCTCTTCCCTCCTGGACCTCTCAGATTCCCTTTAAAGTTGTTACCAGAACCATCAGGAGCTCCAGACGGATTCCATTTTTGCTACATTGTGCACAGAAATATTAATAGCAAGCAGGGATACCGAGGCAGTGTGGAGAGTGCACACAGGCCAAATCTGCACACAGAGGCCTGAGAACTTGCCTAAGCACTGCGGCAGCCTCAGTTTCAGCTTCCCGTATTTCACGCAGTTTTACTTCCCGTATTTCACGCAGTGGGAGCAGTGGTCCCCAACCTTTTTGGCACCGGGGACTGGTTTCATGTAAGACGATTGTCCCACAGACTGGGGTGGGGTGAAGTGCAGCCCCGGGGCCCCGTCCCTAACAGGCTGGGCCGGTGCCTGTCCGCAGCCGGGGGTTGGGGACCGCATCCCTAGAGCACAGCCCGTAATTAATCTGTGCCCGGGGAACAGTATTCTCCTGGGCCTCCAGAACATTCCTCCTCTGCCCACAAGGAAGTAAGGTTAAGATGCCAGGCTGTCTGGGTTTCTCTGCTTTGAAAAGATGCTATTATAAATTAGCATTTAGGCTTTGAACTGCGCCTTCCAAAACATAATAAAAGTGTCCTATGAGGAAGGTGATGGACGACCGAGGTGTTGTGAAGCAGTCGCACTGGCAGCTTCTCCATAACGTGGCATTTAGTGTCACCACAGTGGGTGGCTTTGACGGGCTAAGAGCTTCCTTGCCCCTTCCGTTTGATGTGCCTACTGTCTCCATGTCCCGGGCGGTGCCAGTAGTAGTGACTCTGAGCGTAAGCAAAATATAACAAGGATTTATCATAAAAGTGACAGTGTAACTCTGATTGCTTTGCAGCAAATTCCAGACGTGTCTCCGACAGGAAAATACACAACTCTCTTGCCTCTGATGGTTATTCTTATAATTTCAGGCATCAAAGAGATTGTGGAAGATTATGTAAGTTTACTGTTAAAGAATGAAACGCTCTCAGAATATAAAGGTATTGTTTGCTGCCCTTTTTGTCGGGCAGTTGGTTGCAACTGATATAATCCTTTCAAGTCTAATTGGTGTGAAGAGTGAATTACAGTTTTCAGGCTTCAAATTTTAAATCATATACCTTTTGGCTTCTATATTTGAGAGATTAACAGGACTTAATAGCTGTCGTAAGAGTTACAATAGTGTCTCTGGGGATATAATCCAATTTTAGGCGAAAGTCTTAAATGGCTAAAAGGAACGTGCGCATAAACTGTGCTGCATTTTCGTTTCATTTTTAGCCTGTCACAGGTACGGGGAGATACTTAATACTCTTTTCTGCTTCCTCGGCACTCACAAAGTCCTAATGCGCATTTTCCAGAATTGCCAGCTGTTGTCACTGACATGCTTCTCTCCGATTCCTACATCCTTTAAAGAAATGACGCCAGTGAGATCTGTTCAGTCGTCCTTTGGGTTGGCTTAGCCTATGAAAGAATTTTTCAAACTTGATCAAAAATCTTAGGTTAAGTTGGGGCAAAATCCAGAATTGCTAATGCTATGTTTAACCCAATATGGTGATTATAAGTAATAAATAATACGCTAACATTTCACGTAGTCCTTACTATGCACCGGCACATTGGACTGTGCGCCTCTCTCCCTCCCTCTCCTTCTCCTTCTCCCTCTCCCCCTCTCCCCGCCCTTTCTGAGTGTGTATTTCTACTCATTTAAATGGAGGCACAGGTGGGTTCATGAGCAGAGGTTGCATCAGTAAAGGGCAGAGCAGGGATCCAACCAAGGCCGGCTGGCTCCAGAGTCCACACGCTTCACCACTGTGCTGTACTCCCTCCCACAGGTCACATCTCAGCTGAGGGAGTCACTTGAGGACAGAATGAAACTGAAGTCAATTACAGCCAAAGAGAACTTCACGATTACATTGGCCGCCTCTGTTCTTTCTTAAAACTGCTGTGTCTTGTATTATGAATTGAATCGTTCATCTTGAACTTTGGATGTAATGATTTTTTTTTCTCCTATAACAGAGACGACATATGGCAGATAAAATAGTTAACGCAAAGAACATAATAGGTAAGTGTGATGGTAAATTTTGTGTGTCAACTTGAGTGGGCTTTGGGGTGCTCAGGTATCTGGTCAAACATTATTCTGGGTGTTTCCGTGAGAGTGTTCTGGATGAGATTAACATTTAAATGCATAGACTGAATGAAGAAGATTGCCCTGCGCAGTTTGGGTGGGTTTCATCCAACCAGCTGAAGGTCTGGATAGATCAAAAGGGCAGACTATGCCCTGAGGAAGGAGAATTCTTCCTGCCTGCTGGCCTTCAAACTGGGACATCGGCTTTTACCAGCTTTTGAACTGGACCTGAAGCGTCGGCTCTTCCTGGGTCTCCAGCCTGCTGGCGTTTGGCTTGGAGCCGCACCATTGGCTCTCCTGGGCTCCAGCTTGCCACTCTGTGCAGATCTTGGGACTGTAGTCTGTAATCACGTGAGCCAACTCCTTATTCCTTATAATCTCTCTCTCTCTCTGCATATATATCCAGTAGCGAAGAGGGCACTGACAGTCCATGAGTGATCTGGCAACAGAGAGATGCAAAATATCACCATTAGATAATCCTAATCAACCACTTTCAAGAAGCGAGGATCTGGGTGCCTGCGTGTACAATACTTTTAACCATTTTTGTCAAACTAATGAGTTTAAAGAGGTTGGCAGTTTGCTCCTACTGTCACCACACAAAGTAGAGAAATAAAAGGAAGAAGTCAAGGATTTGAATTCATAGATAAAGCACCGTGTAAATGACTCGAAAGCTTTTATGTGTGTTTTGAAGGAGCCCCTTGTCTCCTGCAGCCACGGGGCTGAGATCGCTCACAGTCAAACCCAGAATCTCCTCCTGCGACTGGCTGAATTGCAACATAAATTGGACTTCCGGCTATAGGGTATCTGCTGTTAAAGTGAGAACATGGATTGGGAAGGACTGGGATCCCCAAGGTTGGGATGGGGATGTGTGGAAAGACCTTGATGACGCTGGGGACACTGAGCTCCTAAATTGTGACAGGTCTTCTTTGCCAGTGGAAGCAGCATCTCCACCCACGTGGTGTCAGCCTTTCTACCTCAGACTGGAAAGGTTAACCTTGCATTCCTGAGCAGACTTGAATGGCCTCCCCCAAGACGACTGCCTTGCAAGACAATGTTAATTCTCCTCATGACCCAGCCCCACCACCCTTCTTTGCTTCTAGACTCATAACTAGACTTATGTCCCAGCAGGACCCTAAGGGCAAAGCAGAATGTGTGACTCCTGAGAAGGTGGACTGCACGTCAAAAGAACTGCTTGAGTTTTCTAACCTACACAGACAGAAATCTGGGAGACATGGGTGGGGATGGGTATTAAGAATGTGGGATAATCATGGGAGAAACATAAAGTTGGATCAGGCTGAATGTATTGATATGGGTACACTAAGCAGAGAGTCTGCATTTAATATTGCAGAATCTTGGGAGTTAGAAAGGATTGTGGGTTGGTTTTTTGGCTGAAACATGGACCAAAAGGTGGTCCACAGGAAGTGAGTTAGAAATGCCAGAACTGCCTTGGTTTAACGTAGAAAAGGGACTCAAAGGCTTAGGGCAATTGGAATGCTAGAGTGGATTTGTCATCATACCTACTCATTCACCCTGGGAGGGGCCAGGAAACATACCTTTCACCATGACTGTGACAAATAAATTCATGAGGAAGCCCCAGCATCCCTGAGGAACTCTGTAATCACTCTTCTCTGTAGGCCAGACCTTATTGTGGGAACTATGGCCACTGAATTTGGAAACCTAAATGCAGTAGGAATAGTTGGATCCAAGGGTGGCCATGGCCGATTGAAAAGTGGGTGTGGTTACCCCAATGGACAGCAGAGTCAATGCAGCAATCAGGGTAGTCTGACTTCCAGAAACCTATGGCATTGGCTAGTTGCTGGGTTACCTTGAGGAAAGACCTGGTACACTGCCAAAAATTTATGCAATTATTATTTCTTCCAGCCTTCCCCAAAGGGACCTAGAGTTTTTACCAGAATAATCGTGCATTGGGGAAAAGAAAATAATCAGACGTTTTGAAGACTATTGGGCACTGTCTCTGAACTGACACTGATTCCAGAAGACCCAGAATGTCACTGTGGTCCACCTGTTAGCGTAGGTGTATGAAGGTCTGGTGACCAATGGAGGTTTTGCCCATGTCTGCCCCACAGTTGGCCTTTCCCTTCAACAAAGTATTGCATTGTTTCCTCATATTGATAGCATCATGGTGACTGGACCTAGTGGGCAAGAAGTAGCAACTACGCTAGACTTACTGGTAAGACATCTGCATGTCTCAGGGTGGGAAATAAACGGGACAAACATTCAGGGAATTTCTTCTACCTCAGTGAAATGTCTAGGGGCACAGTGGCATGGGGCATATCAAGATACACCTTCTAAGGTGAGGGACAAATTGTGGCATCTGGACCCTTCCACCACCAAAAAAAGAGACACAAGGCACAGTGCCTCTTTGGATTTTGGAGGCAACATATTCCTCATTCAGATGTGCTACTCTGGCCCATTTACTGAGTGACCCAAAAAGCTGCTAGTTTTGAGCGGGACCCAGAACAGAAGTCCCTACAAAGGTGCAGGCTGCTGTGCAAGCGGCTCTGCCACTTGGGCCAAATCATCCAGAAGGTCCAATGGTGCGCGAAATGTCAGTGGCAGACAGAGATGGTGTTTGGAGCTTTTGGCAGGCCCTTGTAGGTGAATTGCAGCACAGGGCCCCAGGATTTTGGAGCAAAGCCCCACCATCCTCTATGGATGACTAGTTTCCTTTCAGAAAGCAGCTATTGTCACACTATTGAGCCTTCGCAGAGACTGAACATTTAGCCATGGGCTGCCAAGTTACCATGTAACCCCTGCTGCCCATCATGAACTGGGTGTTTTCTGACCCACCAGGCCTTAATGTTGGGATGCACAGGAGCTCTCTATTATCAAGTGGAAGTGGGAGATACGAGATCAGGCCCAACAAGCTCTGAGGCACAAAGAAGTTACGTGAAGAAGGGCCCAAATGCTCATGGTCCTCACTCCTGTTACACTACCTCCTCTCTTAGCCTGCACCGGTGGCCTCAGCAGAGTCCCCTATGATCTGTTGACAGAAGAAGAGAACACTTGCACCTAGTTTACAGATGGTTTTACAGGCACCACCTGGAAGTGGATAGCTGCAGCCCTACAGCTCCTTTATGGGACATCCCTGAAGGACAGTGGTAAAGGGAACTCTTCCCACTGTGCAGACTTTAGAAAATGCACCTGGTTGTTCACACTGCTTGGAAGGAAAAATGGCCAGATGTGTGATCATATTCTGATTCATGGACTATGACCAATGACTGGATGGTCAGGGACTTAGAAGAAATGTGATTGGAAAATTGGTGATGAGGAAATTTGGGGAAGAGGTAAGTGAATAGACGCCTCTGTGAGGGTGAAAAACATGAAGATATTTGTGTCCCATGTGAATATTTGCCAAAGAGTGACCTCAGCAGAGGAGGATTTGACTAATGAGATGCATAGGATGATCCATTCTGTGAATACAGTCATCCTCTTTTCCCAGCCACCTCTGTTATCACCCAATGGGCTCATGAACACAGTAGCCAGTGTGTCAGGGATGGAGGTCACACATGGACTCAGCAACATGGACCTCTATTAATCAAGGTTGACTTAGCCATGTCATTGCTGACTGCCCAGTCTTCCGGCAGCAGAGATGAACACTGAGCCCCTGATATGGAACCATTTCCCAGGGTGGTCAGCCAGCTACCTGCAACAGGTTGATTACGTTAGACTGCTTACAGCCCTTGTTATTAATGTTATCTTTATTTGGAGACTAAAAATTATTTAAGAAGATGCAGATGGGGTTCCAAGTTGACAAGGGATGAACTTGTGATGGTTGATTTTAGATGTCCACTGGACTGGGTCATGGGGTTCCCAGATATTTGGTCAAACATTATTCTGAGCATTTATGTGAGGGTTTTTTTTTTTTGGATGAAATTAATATTTGAATCAGTAGGCTGAGTAAAGCAGGTTGGCTTCCATAATGTTGGTGGCCCTCATCCAATCAGTTGAAGGCCTAAATAGAGCAAAAAGTCTGAGCTTCCCCAATGTAAGAGAGTTTTTTCTGTGTAATGGCCTTTGAACTGGGACATTGACATTTTTTTTGCCTTTGGACTAGAACTGAAACATCAGATTTTCCTGGGTCTCAAGCTTACCAACCTTCAGATGGGAACTATACCATTGACCCTTCTGGGTCTCCAGCTTGCTGACTCTCTCTGCAGATTTCGGGACTTTCAAGCCTTCATAATTGCATGAGTTAATTCCTTGTAGTAAATCTTCTCTTTCTAAACACACATCCTATTGGTTCTGTTTTTCTGGAGAACCCCAACTAATACAGTTGAGATATTTGAGATATAAAATTGAGCTTTTATTCCCCCTTACTGTGAGAAAATATCCAATTCACCAGGTAGACACATGCAATATGTTTTATTGTAATAAAGACAAATATTTTGTGAAATATTTAAAGAAATATAGAAATAAAGAACAAAACCCAGAAGGAAACACAGTTTTCAAATATTGGAATCAACAATTATGTTAATCATAATAAAAGAAAAGAAAAAATATGGGAGGGATGGAATAGTCAGTATATGAGCAATTTTATCCATAAAAAGATCTGGGTGTTATATATTTTCTTCCAATCCTAGTTTTGATATGTGCTATATTGGTAACTGATTAGAAATATATTATCTTGCTTTTCAGGCTATTAACCTGATAAGCAAGATAATATATTAATATAGCCTCTATTTGTCATCTGTCATTATATCATATTATGTTACATTATGTTATATATAATGCTCCATTTTAATAAAGTGCATATGAACACAATTTATATACTTCTGCAGTGTATACAAAAATTAAATTAACAAAGACAGCACTTTATAAAGAAATCTATTTAGTTTTTATAATCTATTTAGTAAATGGTATCTTTTACCATTTTGAACTCTACCTGATACAATAATTATAATTAATACATAGCTGTTTCTTTTTCAGTGTTAAGACAGAATTCATGGCGCAGGCTTACTTGGAAAGAGGTAAGAATATATTTGAACTGTTAACTCAGTAATAAGCGCCTACCTTGTATTTAAAGTTACAGATTTTTATCTGTGAAATACATCTTCAAGAACAGTAATATTGTCTCCATTTTGTAGATGAGGAAGTGGAGGATCAAAGAAAAGAAGTATCTTGCTCAAGGTCACATAGCTAGTAAGGGTGAAAATAGGATTTGAACTCCAGTCAGTCTGGTTGGAAGTCTACCCGCTCTCCGGTGTACCCTGGTGCTATCTCTACATCATTGTGTAGAATATTTAAAGATAGTGCCTCACAAATGGTTGCCCAGGGCTCAAGTTAGTCTCTATATAGTGAATATCTCAGGGAATGTCATAATGAGTATTTGCTGTTGGAATGTCTTAGTCTATTTGAGCTGCTATAACAAAATACCTTGGACTGGGCAACTTACAAACAACAGAAATTGATTTGTGATAGTTCTGGAGGCTGGCAAATCCAAGGTCAAGATCAAGGTGCCAGCAGTGTCTTGCGAGGTTCTGCATCCCCACAGATGGCGACTTTGTGCTGTGTCCTCACATGGTGGAAGGGACAAGGCCATTCCCTGGGGCCTCCTTTGTAAGGTCACTAATCCCACTCATGATGGCTCCACCTTCCTGGCTTAATCATCTCCCGAAGGCCCTACCTCGTAACACTATCATATCAGAGGTTAGTAGTTAAACACGTGAATTGTGAGGGGCACATTAAGATTCCAGCAGGATATAACCTAGAGCCACACTGAACGTGTCTGGGCCTAGGTGCTGACTTTGTCCTCATCAATGAATAATTGAAGGCCTGTGTCAAATTCTTGGAGAGCTGACTCTAAGAATGTTTTGATTTCTAAGTGTCATCGATATTTCTTTCCCTTAGTGAGACAAAAGTGATTGACTCAATAATGATTGAACGTTACTCCTCTCACTGGGACTCAGAGTAAGAAGCCATTGGGAGGTAGCCCCCCATTTCCAGCGGCAGAGTCTCGGGGAGCTGGATCTGTGTGTGGAGGCAGGGAGAGGCCAGGAAGTGAGGCTGCAGCGGTGGGCTTCCTGCTGAGCAGAAAGTGGCGTACACTTGAGCGCTTTTTATCCCCAACGCCTTGCACTGGCAGAACAAGTTAAGCAGCCAAAGCCGGGGGCTCCAAATTCTTGTCCCTCTGCGTCCTTTCTGTCCCACCTGCGTGGTACAATCAAATTGAGCAGTTTGAACATGAGGAGCATAAAAAAGAAAAAAGGAATTAATTTGGAGGTGCTGTGGACAGAGACGAAAAAGGGAGTTTTAAAAAGATGTAGTGTAATGACTGCCCTTCCGCAGGTCTGCTTTCGGGTCCTCGGGTACCTACTTTTCTACATCAATGTTGTTTTAATTGCACCGTTTCAACTTGTCTTGTTATAGCCTTTTTTGGATCTTGCTACAAGTTGGTTGTTTATGTAAGTCATAAATGCTTTATTAGCCGTCGCATTGAGAACCATACATAAGGGGTGAGTGTTTTATTGTCAACCTTTTTCTCTCCTCTAATGTTGAACTTGTCCTCTACATTTTTAAAGACACACTGCAGATTTTAAGATTCTCATATTGATCTGAGTATTTAATTAATCTGTGGCTCAATTATTAATAATTAAGATCGGAATGATCTGTTTAATTATATGAAAAAATCCAGTCTTCTTGTTCTTTGTCTCCTCAACAAGACATTATTACTATTGTTTTTTGCATGTAGGTCCAGAAATTGGTTTAGGAAAGAATTTTGTGGCCCTGCTATTCTAGCTGCCTGGGAAGGGGCTGCTACTTTAAGAGTTATGTCTTCAGTGCTTGGCACAGCATAAAAGCACCAGTGTTTTGTTGTAGAATAAGTACACGAGAAGAAAGTATCAAGACCTTATAGTGCTTTCCCTGTGTATTGCACCAGGTGTTTACATTTCTCCCTCTTATTTACAAATTAGAATTCATCTGTACCTTCGGTCATTCATTCACGCATTCTGTGCTCACTACAGAGCCCTCTGCCAAGCTCTGGGAATTCACCTGGGAGTGACACAGGCATTTTATCTGCTCTCACAGAGCAGCAGAGAAGGGACCATTAAGCCAGCAGTTGCAGTGTGAAAGCGTATGAATACCACGTCATTGCAAAGATAGCACTGCCAACAGGGATCCCTGTCCTTTTGTGCCTGTTTCCCAATATCGAAATGTTCCATCCTCGAGCAAGATCTGTCAGCTGCAGCACTCTTTACATTTCAGAACGAATCATTCTCTGTTACAGGGGCTGTCCTGTGCTTTGTGGGATGTTTAGCAGCATCCCTGGCCTCTGCCCACTGGATTCCAGCAGTCGCATCCCCACTACCTCACCGTTGTGACAACAAAAACCATCTCCAGACATTGCCAAATGTCCTGGGTGGATAGGGAGAGCAAAATCACCTCTGGTCAAGAGCAAGTGTTTTAGAGGAATGGGTCCATCAGGAAATAAAATTGTTCTAACGTAGCTGAAATTTATTAGGATGGCTAGAAATTTTTCACATTGTGCTTTTTCTTGAGAACGTTTGACACATTTTGCCTCTGTCTGTGCTTTTAACATTCGTGCTCCCATCTTCTCTCTCCTGGTTTAAAAGGTAAATGTGGGTGATATTGTGAAGGCCTCGAACAGGGAGTTCCTTCCTGCAGACATGGTCCTGATTTCTTCCAGGTTAGTTATGTTTGTGGGTGTACAAGGAACTTTTATTCTGAATTGGAAATTTTAAGGAAATCAAAAAAGGCAGAAGGCACTTTTCTCTCCCCCACACTTTTCACCTTATCATAGACCCGTGGCTGCAAACTTTCCTGTACAGGCACAGAGAGTAACTCTGTTCAGCTTTGTGGGCCACACGGTTTCTCTTGCAGATGTTCAGCTCAGCCTCTGTAATGACAGAAGCAGTGTAGGGGATAATTAAATGAATGAGTATGACTGTGTTCCAATAAAACTTTATTTATATAAAGCAGACAGGGGCTGTACTTCGCCTGTGGGCCAAGAAACTAATCAGTATGTTGCTTAGTAAAACGTACAAATGTTGTAATGAAAGTACAGAGAAAAATCAAAGGAATGAATATCAAAAATATTAATAACATAGTTGCCATTTTTGGAAGAGAGAAAGAAAGATGAAATTGAAAGGCCTTTTAGATACTGTAAATAGATTTCTTAACCTGTAATATATATAAATAAATATTCATTTATTATCATTCCTAAAAATAAAATTCATTCTATAAACTCTGGTAGGTACAATATATTTTACTCAAAAAATATTTTTTTTAGTTTTCTCTTTCAAATTTATAAGATATATATATTTACTAGAATTGGCTTTTTGTTTTTTGGAAAATTATGGTCTTCTATTGCTAGAAACATTTTCAAAGTAGATACTATCTTTATTGGCTTCAGAGTTGCATATATCATAATCAGATTTACAGTCAATATTATAAAAAATTGGGACCATTGGTCTAAGGGAAAAATTTCTAATTTGGTAAAGGAATATTACAGGCCTTTAAAAATTTTAATGTTTTATAATAGCTAATTTTAATGTTTTATAATAGCTAATAGCTAGACACAAATATTTCAAATTTTAAAAAGTATGAAAGGACATCCAGTGACATCTCCTTCTCTCCTCTGTTTCACTGCCATCAGACAATCAATGCAATTATGTTCCTGTATATACCATATTTCCAGAGATTATACCTGTTTATACAGGCAAATACATATACCACATATACCCATATCCCCTCTTGTATTCTGCATGCTTGAAGATTTCATTTATAAATGAATCTAGAATAATTTTTTCTAGTTTCTTAAGATGAAAGGTTAGATAATTGATTTGAGATCTTTCTTTTTCTTTCTTTCCTTTTTTTAAATGTAGGCGTTTACAGCTATACATTTAATTCTAAACACTGTTAGCTACATCCCATATGTTTTGTTATATTGTGTTTTTGCTTTAATCACCTCAAAGATTTTTCTACTCTTTCTTTTGATTTCTTTTTAACCTGTCTTGATTTCCTTTCAATTTTCCGTTAGAGTATTGATTAACTTATTTCCATTGCGATCAGAGAATACACTTTGTATGATTTCAATCCTTTAATTTTATTGAAGCTTGCTGTATGGCCTGGCATATGGCCAATCCTAGGGAATGTTCCATGTGAGCTTGAGCAGAGTGTGTTTTCTGTGCTTGTATGGTGGAATGTTCTGTAGGTATCTGTTAGATCTAGTTCATGTACAGTGTTTTTCAAGTCTTCTATTTCCATGTTGATCTTCTGCCTAGTCATTCTATCTGTTATTGGAAGCAGAATATTGAAGTCCCCAACTATGATTGCTGAATTGTCTATCCCTTCAATTCTGTGGGGTTTTGCATCATGTATTTTGGCCTCTGTTGTTCAGTGTATATGTTTCTAGCTATTTTATCTTCTTGATGGATTGGCTCTTTTGTCATTTTAAAATATTCTTCCTCTCCAGTACCAAATTTGTCTTAAAGTCTATTTTGTCTGATATTAGTATAGCCACAATAGCTCTCTTGGTTATTATTTGCACAGTGTATCTTTTTCCATCCTTTTACTTTCAACCTATTTGAATCTTTGAATCAGAAGTGAGTTTTTTGTAGACAGTATATATTAAATCACATTTTAAAAAATCCATTTTGCCACTTTCTACCTTTTAATTGAGAATATAGTTCATTTATATTTAATGTAATTACTGATAAGATAGAATTTACATGTGCCATTTTAAATATATATATCTTATGTCCCTTTAATTCCTCAGTTTCTCCATTATTTCTCATTTTGTCCTAAATAGATATATTATGGTATCATTTTAATTCCTTGGTTTTTTTTTACTATATATTTTTTAGTTATGTTCTTAGCAGTTGTCTTGGGGCTTATAATTATCCTCTTAATTTATAACAATCTTATTTGTATTAACATCATTTGGTTCCATAGTGTATAAAAACTTCATTATAAAATAGTTTTGTTCTCTTTCCCCCTCTTTATTGCTATTATTATCATCACAAACTACATTTTTATTCATCATGTGCCCATGAACACAGATCTATAATTATTGCTTTATGCATTTGACTTTTAAATCAGAGCGAGAAAACAAAGAGTTATAAATAAAAATGCATATGTGCTGTCTTTCACATTTACCTATCTGTCTACGTTTACAGGTACCCTTATTTTCTCCATGTGTATTCAGGAACTGTTTAGTGACCTTTCATTTCAGCCTGAAGAATTCTCTTATAGTATTTATTGTAGGGCAAATCTACTAATGACAATCTCTTTCAGTTTTTGTTTATTTGTTATTTATCTATGTCTTAATTACTACCCCATTTTTGAAGGGCAGTTTTACTGGATATAGAATTTTTGGTTGACAATTTTTTCTTTTAGTGCTTTGAATATGTCATCCCAGTGCTTTCTCTACTCCAAGGCTTCTGCTGAGAAGTTAGCTGTTAATCTTCTCTAGCATCTCTTAGCTGTGATGAGTAGCATCTTTCATGCTATATTCAAGATATTTTGGCTTTGGCTTTCAAGAGTTTGATTATGATTTGTCTAAGTGTGGATCTCTTTGAATCCTATTTAATTGAGCCTCTTGGATGTATAGATTAATGTTTTTCATTAAGTTTGGGGAGTTTTTGGCCATTATTTCTTTTTATATTGTTTCTTCCTCATTTCTCTCTCTCTCTCCTCTCCTCTGAGACTCTCATAGTACATGTGATTGTATGCTGATTGTGCCCCACAGATCTCTGAAACACCGTTCATTTGCTTAATTCTTTTTACTTTCTGTTTTTCAGACTGGATTATTTCAATTGATCTATCTTCAGGTCCACTAAGTCTTTCTCCTGCCTGCTAAAATCTTCTCTTCAGCCTCTCTAGTGAATTTTTCATTTCAGTTACTGAACTTTTCAACCTCAGAATTTCTATTTGGTTTCCTTCTTCTTCTTCTTCTTTTTTTTTTTTTAGTAAATAAACTCTATCTTTTTATTGGTATTGTGTATTTGATGAGACATGTTCTTATATGTTATTTCTTTCAACATAGTTCCTTTTAGCTCTTTGAACATATTTAGAATGTCTGATTTAAAGTTTTGTCTAATAAGTCCCATGTTTGGACTTCATCAGGGACAGTTTTAATTGATTGCTTTTTTTCTCCTGTGAATGGGCCATACTTACTTTTTCATCTTTTTATGTCTAATGACTTTTTGTTGAAAAGTGAACATTTTAGGTAATATAATGTGGCAACTCTAGAAATCAGATTCTCTCTGCTCCCCAAGGTTTGTTTTTGTTGCTGCTCATTTCAGGTGTCTCTTTCAAGCTTTTTGGTTAGCCTATCATTTACCCTAGTTGTTATCCATCACCTCAGGCAGCTGTAGTATTAAAACATTGTCCTGTAAATGTTTTCAACATATCCCACCCCTTTGCATCAAGAAGAGGCTTTTAGCACTGGATGAGCTCTAGTGAATGTGTATAAGAACAAACTCTTCAAGGGGGAATCTTCTAGAGAACCATCAAACAGATCAAATAATGGCTCTTTGGGAATGAGGCTTTGAAGGAGCTTTAGCTCTATTTAACTCCCTCAGTACCAGGAATGTGGGTTTTTATTTTTCAAAGTTACTACTAAACTAGAAAGCAGGGAATGGAACTAGGCCAAGTTAAAACATCACAAAGCTCATTGTTTTTACCACAGTTCAGCCATTTTTCTCAAATAAAATTTCTTTGTGTTGCTTTAAGCTTTTGGTTAATTTTCTGAAAAATTTTTTCTCACTGTTTTTATAGAAGAGAAGGTTTTTGGAGATTCTTACTCTATCACTGGTATCCTCAATGCAGCTACATTTTAAATACTAGATTATATACTAGTTATTATTTGGGGGTATTTGGAGGTCTTGGCTAGTTAAATTAATACAAATTATTTTACTTTATACCTACTATTTCACTGAATGAGATACAACCAAAAGAGGTAAGTCAGTCAAAGTCTAAGACTCAATAAACTTTAATGGACTTTTTTTTTTTTATTATTCTTTGTGGCTTTCTCCACAAAATGATATTTATTTTTATAAATGATTTGGCATTTAACACAGAATAAAATCTAGCAAGGTAAATATTTGTTAATTCAGTGCCTTGATTCCCTAACTGTTGAGGTTAGATAAAAGCAGAGAAACCCCAAGTACAGTTTTTGTCAGAAGGCCTCTGCTCTGTTTATATTTGTCCTGGAAGATGTATCCTCATTCTAAAGGCCGTAGAGCCTGGGCCTTTGGGACTTATAACGGACCTGTTTTAGAAAATAACAGAGTTTTGGATTTGACCTCAGATATGACAGTTCTGAACTATATAACATCCACTCATCTTTAGCAATTTTTCTTTTGGGGCTGAAGAGAGTAATCACACAGGATGTAAGGGTAGAAGGTTTTCTAATGAGCAGTTTTGCAAGGTGAAATTTAAGCTGGTAAGATCAGATTGTTAATATCTCCTGGCAAAGTTATCTGTAGTCCTTTCAGTTTTGAAGAATGTATATTGATGTAGGTCATGTATACTTACCATTATTTGGAAAATAATTTGATAAAGATATATTAATTCAGTATTATTTGTTTTACTTAGTGAACCTCAGGGTATGTGTTATATAGCAACATCTAATCTGGATGGAGAGACAAATCTAAAGATACGACAGGTAAAGACACATTTTTTTAACCCTAATTTTAAACCTGAGCCTACAATGTCAAGTTTTGCAAGGTGTGGTTTAAAACATGCAGGTCAATAAACGTGATTCACCACATAAACAGAAACAAAGACTGCATAATCATCTCAATAGGTGCAGAAAAAAGCATTTGATAAAATCCAGCATTCTTTCACAAGGAAAACCCTCAACAAAGTAGACACAGAAGGAACATACTTCAAAATTATAAAAGCTATATATGACAAACCCACAGCCAACATCATACTGAACGGGGAAAAGTTGAAAGTATCCCCCTAAAAACTGAAACAAGATGAGGGTGCCTACTGTCACCACTTCTGTTAGACAAATTATTGGAAGTCCTAGCCAGAGCAATCAGGCAAGAGAAGAAAATAAAGGGCATCCAAATTGGGAAAGAGGAGATCAAACTATCCCTGTTTGCTGATGATATGATCTTGTATCTAGAAAACCCTAAGGATTTTACCAAAAGACTCCTGGATTTGATGAATAAATTCAGCAAAGTCTCAGGTTACAAACTCAACGTACACAGCTTAGTAGCATTTGTGTATACTAATAACAGTCAAGCAGAGTGTCAAATTAAGGAGAATATTCGTGTTAAACTTTTCACATTTATTTGACATTTGAAAAGATAACATTCTATTTATTTCAGTACTTTTTTTTTATTTATTCAGTACTTAAACATAAGAAGTCTTTTATTTCAGTACTTAAACATAAGAACCCACTGTTTTCCTGCATCTTGTATTTCTATTAAAAGGACTTAGGACAATTTGTTCTCCTGAAAATGATCTACCTCTTCTCTCTCTCTGGAAAGTTGACATCATTTTATTGGAATAAGGATTCTCTAGAGTCTCAAAGTCTGATCTCTGGACCAGTAACATTATCATCCTCTGACAATTGTTAGACATGCAAATTCTGGCCCTCCACCTCAGATCCACCAAATAAAAATCCCTGGGGGCGGATCCCAGCAATCTGTATTTTAGCGAGACTTCTAGGTGAATCTGATACCTGCAGAAGTTTGTAGCCACTGTTCTAGATCCTTGCTACTCAAAGTGTGATCCATAGCACACCGTCGTTAGCTGCATACATAAATGTACCAAACATTATATGATATTTGGTTGTGGCAATTACACTTTCAAAACTGGTATTTTCAGAAGTGATGAAAACTTAATTTTTCTGGTTCTTTTGATTTTGTTAAAATTATTTGCAAAATGCTGTAATGGCAAACTCTTCTAACAAAGTTTATATTAAAGTTTGAAATGTGTTATTTTATTACCTAGTAAGTGCAGCACATTCTTAAATACTGACTTTTATCATCCTCTTCTATTAATATTTACTACTAGAGACATGGAGCTTTACCACAGTACATAAAACTTTTATTTTCATTTCACCCCTTTGGTTTTATTTTATAGGCTTTGCCAGAAACAGCTGAAATGAAAACGGAAAAGCAGTTGTTGAACCTAGCTGGAAGAATAGAATGCGAAGGACCTAATCATCATTTTGATAGCTTTACTGGAACTTTGTGCCTGAGGGACAAAAGGTATCATCTTTCTCTTCTTAAATATATATATTTTTTCCTTTTATGGAACATAGAATGTGATGGTTTTTATTCCGTCAACCAATAATATTTTAAAACATTGTACTTGTTCATATTTTACTTGTCTTTGAAATACCTTGAAGCATCTATTTATTGATAATTGCTAAAAAAGGATTCATAAATATAGATGGAAAGTGTATGGCATTTTCTTAATAACTGTACCTATAGATGCTAGGGCTAGAGAAGTCAAGTCCAAGTTCCCATTGAGTATAAAGTACTTAGCCCGTCCCTCGGAGTAAGTCAGTGGGAAGAACAAGATTTTGAAAGAGACCAAAGAGAAGCCACTAGGGACTTGGTTTGATACTGATGGAGGAGTTTTCCTTGCTTCTGCTCCACTTCGGGATACTTTCCGCTTAAGGCTGTCATGGGAACATCTTTTATATAGCGCGGCAACCCGCTGTCGGAGGGGAGGAGCCTGTGGAAATACGGCAGACTGAACGTGCTTTCTGTGCTCTGAATCACCACGTGTAACCCTGTCTTCACTAAATTACTAAATTGGCACACAGGTGTCTATTTATCTAGACATGTTTCTCTGTGACAAATTTTACAGTTACCCTGTGAATAAAAGATGATTTTTCTCTCTAAAATTTTTAATCAACATTTGTTTGGAACAGTGAGAAGTGGATACTAAAGCAAAATGTTTTCCATGCTCTTTTAGGAATAGGTGTTTTTTATGAAGACATATTTGTTTATTGTCATTTGCCCGGAAGGTTTAACTTGACAAAAAGAAAATATACATAAGGTGAAATCTGTGCTTTGTTTACATTGTGAAAAGAGAAAACTTCTTTGGTCCTTTATAAATGCTCTTTTTTTACTTTTAGCCCTTTTCCAATTGGGCCTGACCAGGTCTTGCTAAGGGGCACACAGCTTATCAATACTCAGTGGATCATTGGCATAGTTGTCTACACTGGGTTTGAAACCAAATTCATGCAGGTAAGATCATCCGTGATGACACATACTACTTTTCTGTCCCCCCTCACTCTTTCTATCCTGGAATTGCCCCTGCAATAATGCCTTAATGTGTAAATTTTACTTCGGATTCTGCTTATTAAGGAACCCAGGCTAAGACAGTGATATAAAATGCATGTTTGGTTACCAAAAACAAAAGTTCGTATTTGGATGGGGGACCAAGGTTAAGAATCAACCATTGCATGTGGTTCACTGGAACCCACAGCATCATGACCTGGGATTCAATCGTAACATGCATGATGTTTCTGTTTCCCACCGTCTCCAAAAGATAATGCTATATTATTTAATTGTATGCAGGGTGGTACAACATTTCATCGAAGACTTAAATGTCTGCTGTAAATTAACGAACAGCATTTCGTCACCCTCCCAATGTGGTTGGTCTGTGCTGCCACTCATGACAAAGAGCATCTGCTCCGTCACATCACTTTGTGTATCTCAGTCATTGCAGGGATTATTATCCGTGTTGACCATGTCATTTCAGAATAATACAAATCTCAGAGAGGGATTTTGCATGGCTTTAGGAAAGAAACAACTAGTAAATATAAATACCTCCTTACCAAAGATTTAAAAGCCAATACACTCAGCTGAAAACTATTCTCTGTTATACAACATTTGAAACTATTACTTATACAACTTAATCAAAGAGAGGAAATAACATGCTTGCTTTGCATATATATATAATATTATATATGTGTGTTTGTATGTATATATGTAAATATGTATAAATGGAACTACAAGGACATGCCCTCGTAATGCTCTTGCAATATGCTTAGTGCAATTAACCCTGGGATTTTTTAACCTTATCTATTTGTGTGTTTTCTAAGAGTTATTTGCATTATCAACTCATATTTTCATAATGTGTAAGCTTTGAGCATTTATCCTTCTACATTTTCATTAAAATGTGGAAATGATAAATTTAATCAGATTTAATATGATTGAAAAGTCAAGAATTTTTTGGTCTATGTCTCCATAGACCTCTGCAGACAATATACAGAGATTTATAGGAAAACCTGAAGTCTTAACAGAAACTTAACATTCAAAGCTCTCTTCAAGTAGGTGAAACATCTCAGAAGATTCTTCTGAGCTTAGGTTTCCCTAAAATGTGCACATTTTAGGACTATTCCTGTACTGATAAAACCTTGAATATTTTCCCAACAAACTCAGGTGAAAGATATCTTTTCATGGTTTTTAAACTAGAAATAATTCGATAACAAGACATGGTAATGCCAATAAATTAGTGAGGTCTTCTTTTTTCTTTTCTGCCTGCACAAAAGGTCACCTAGTCTGTGAGATTTACCACACTTGGTGTTTTTAAAAACCCTAGAACTCCGAGGCGATGGCCCTTCTATACGAATGCGTTTTCTATGAAGTAGTAAAACGCTCTTTAGGACTCAAGTAGAAAGGCCGTGCTCAGTCAACGATGGGGTGCATTTTTATCCTGTTAGTTAATCGGCAAAGAAAATGTATTCTACTTTCCACTGTTAGAATTTTCCCTCCTCTTGCAATCAAAATGTTTGTACACTAATTTTTTTTGTGTTTCGCTCTGTCTTTTTTGGTTTCTTTGGGGTGTGTTTGTGTGTGCATGCTGTCGTGCAGAACTCTGTCAAATCGCCTCTCAAGAAATCCAGCGTTGAGAAGGTGATGAACGTGCAGATCCTCTTCCTGTTCCTGCTGCTCGTGGTCATGGCCGTGGTGAGCTGCGTGGGAGCCGTGGTCTGGAACAAGTCATACGGCGCAGACACCTGGTACATGTGGAAGGGTGAGCGTCAGAGGCTGGCAAGAAGCTGTAATTTTTCAAAGTTGTTTTGCTTTTAAAAATGACTTTAAAGACTTTTCCATGCTTTTATTTAAAAGGGAAGGCACTTATTCTAACTGGTGTATTTCTTTTTTCTTTTTTTTTTTTTTTGAGAAACTGATTGTAATGACTATTAGAAACAGAATGTTCCCTTCTTAAGATTTTAAAAATTTATTTTTAATTGACCAATAGCAATTGTTTATATTTATGGGGTGCAATGTAATGTTTTGATTCATATATACATTGTAGAATATTTAATCAAGCTAATTAATATATACATCACCTCACATACGTATCATTTTTTTGATGGGAGAACATTTAAAATCTACTCCTTTAGCCGTTTTCATATATACGTTATTTCTCCAGAACTTACTCTTCCTGGCTAACTGAAACTCTGTGTCCTTTGACCAACATCTCCAGATTGGCCCCGCACCAGCCCCTGGTAACCGCCATTCTAGTCTCTACTTCTGTGAGCTTGACTTTTTAAAATTCTGCACATGAGTGAGATCATGCAGTATTTGTCTCTCTGACTGACTTATTTCAGTTAGCATGACGTCTTCCAGGTTCATCCATGTGTTTGCAAATAACAAAATTTCCTCTTTTTTTTAAAGGTTGGATAGTATTCCATTGCATGTCTATACTACATTTTCTTTATCCATTCACGCATCGATGGATACTGAGGTTGCTTCTATTATGTATCTTGGCTATTGTGAATAATGCTGCGTTGCACATGGGAGGGCAGATATCTCTTCAACATACTGATTTAATTTCCTTTAGATACATACCCAGAAGTGGGATGGCTGGATCATTTGCTATTTGCATATTTTTAAATTTTTTGAGGAATCTCCATGCTGTTTTCCAAAACGGCTGTGCTAGTTTATATTCCCATCAACAGTGTGTAAAGGTTCTCCTTTCCCCAAGTCCTCACCAGCACGCGTTATCTTCTGTCTTTCGGGGAATCGCCATTCTGACAGGTGTGAGATGGTATCTCATTTTGGTTTCAATTTGCATTTCCCTGATGACTAATAATACCGAGCATTTTCCATATACCTGTTGGTCACATTCAGGCCCTCTGCCCATTTTTTAATCAAGCTATTTGCTTCCTTTCTATCAGGTTGTTTGAGTTCCTTATATATTTTGCATATTAGCCTTTTATCAGATGTATGGTTTAAGATTTTTTAAAGATTATTCTGACATTCACACATAATTATGGTATTCCACGATAAAGGAAAGAGATGGGAGTCAGGACAGAGGCATGAAATTCTAAGTCAGGTACACACGGGTCCAAGCCTTTGGCTCCGCCACTTGGTAAATACGAGAACTTGTGCGAGTTTCTGTACTTCTCTGAGCCTTACTTCCCTCATTTGGAAATGGGGATGATGCTTACCTTGTTGGGTTGGTCTGGTGCTTTGCGCACAATGAATGTGCCAGGAGAACGGGAGAAATGGGCAAGGGGGCAGGTGTTCGGCGGTTAAATTGACCTTCTGTCAGTCAAAAGTTTAGAGGTGAACTGGTATCTGGCATTAAAAGTTCAGCATTTTTTTTGTTCGTGTCTTTCTATGTCTTAGAGTAAACCATTATACATCTTTCTGCCTTTTCTAATTTATCTCTAGAATTTTAAACTATTCTAAACTTCCTTGAGTGGACCAGTTTGGGAGCCTTTTAGGAATAAAGAAACTAAAATGTAGACTTTGTAGATAGGATCAAAAATCAAGGGTTTGGCTGGGTGTGGCGGCTCATGCCTGTAATCCTACTCTTTGGGAGGCTGAGGCTGGAGGACTGCTTGAGCCCAGAAGTTTAATGCTATGGTGAGTTATGATCACACCATTACTCCCTAGCCTGGGCTCCAGACCCCATCGTTAAATTTTTTAAATCTTTAATCCGAAAGCTTCCTATACTCCTTATTACATGTTTGATGTTTGCTGTATTCTTAATATAGTTCACATTCGTGCCTACTTTAAAAAAATTTATTTATTTTCTTTTTTAGAGACAGTCTTACTCTACTGTCGAGGTTGGAGTGCAGTGGCATGATCTTAGCTCCCTGCAGCCCCAAACTCCTGGGCTCAAGAAAGCCTTCCACCTCAGCCTCCTGAGTAGCTAGGGCTATAGGAACACACCACCACGCGTGGCTTACTTTTTTATTTTTATTTTCTGTAGAGGTGGGGTCTTGCTTTGTTGCCCAGGCTGGTCTTGAACTCCTGGCCTCAAGTGATCCTGCCTCCTTGGCCTCTCAAAGTGCTGGGATTATGGGTGTGAGCCACCGCAGCCAGACTGTATCCACTTTCAACAACAATTTTCCTGGAGAAAATGCGTAAATTTTATAATGCGATAATGCAGACAAAGACGCACAAAGCCAACGTCTGAAGCCGTAACGTGGTTCCTCTGATCTCCTTCCGCAGGTTCCAGCTCCCACAGCCTCGGGTTTGATGTGCTGGTGTTCATCATCTTGTACCACAACCTCATCCCCATTAGTCTGCTGGTCACCCTGGAAATTGTGAAATACATCCAGGCCCAGTTTATAAACTGGGTGAGTATTAAAATCAGAATCTTTTGAAAAATTCGCTCTTGAGCTATGGGTTTTGGTTTTCTTTTGTAAAGAATCAACGTCACCGAGTCCCCGTGACGCGGCTGGGGAGCTGCTGGGCCGGCTGTGCTCTGGACAGACAAGCTCGGCGTTGTCCCAGCCTGGCTCACGGTGCTGGGGCTTCTTGATGTTCACCTCGAGGACACCGTTTTTTTTTTTCCCTTTCATATTTGTTTTAGCTGATAAGGAAGATTTAAGAGATAGTTGCTTAGTACCAAGTGTAGAGACACAGTCAATCCATTGAAATTCAAGACACGTGATAAAGGAAGAGAAGAGAGTCCAGTGGACTCAGGTCTCGGCAAGAATGGCAGAAACGTAACCATTCCAAAAATCGCTTCAAATTAAGGAAAAGGCTTCTTAGGTAACAACTATGTACTGACTGTCATTAACACTCAGTTGGGACTGAACTGGTTCTCTAGTTTGAATGTGGGGTTGCAATGTTTGGTTGTATTTTTAAATATTTTTCTTTGAAATAAAATTATGGCTAAGTGCCGCATATTAAAATATCCTCTCAGTATGCCATTGGGTTGTCATCCTTCGAAGGGGAATATTACATTAATAGCCACAAAGGGAAGCTACTGCTTTCAAATGTATTCCCATTCATTTTCACGAGACGCCTTTGAGATCTGTGTTGTTGCTCCCACCTTATAGATACAGCAGCTGAAGCACAGAAATGTTAATTAATTCACTCAAGGTCCACGCCTTGTCTGAGATTTGAAAGCCAAGCCTTTCAGTCCTAGATCAGCAACAGATCAAAATTTGTTTCCACGTGGCACTGCCTCTCCTGAATCAATTCTCCTAATACACGTGCAAAACTAATGCATTGGTTTAATCTACGTATTCTACACTCTCCATTGTGAATTCTTTCTAAATGTTAGTCACGCAGAAAGGCAGCGTGTAACCGTCCTGCAGCAATTCTGAGCAGAGTTCTGACTGTGGTTTGGGCTATGTTTTCCATTTCCTGCAGGATGAAGACATGCATTATAAAGTAAACAATGTCTACGCCGTGGCCAGAACATCTACTCTCAACGAAGAGCTCGGGCAGGTGAGGGCCCCTTCCGAGATTGAACAATGTGATATAAGCTTAAAGGAACAAGGCTCTAGGAAGAGCCTGTGCAAATTAATGCCAAAGTCAGCCACGGAGTATAGTTTAAATTGACATGTGGAGCCAGGTGGGAATTTTAAAAGCATACTTTGCTCAAAATATTGATAGTATTGCATCATGAGCAATAATACAGCATCATGGGTAATTGTCACCACTGAATTCTGTTCCAGCAGAACAGACCTAGTATGGGTTTGTACGTGTTTATGAGGGAGCGGGAGAGCTGGAGGGAAGGCAGGGGAGGCTGTGCTTAGCTCTCAGGTCTGAGGTTAGCGCTCAGAGTCAGCGACCCCCGGCCCTGCCTCCCGGGGGCAGATGACCCAGATGAAGCCTCCCAAGGGCTGCTACAAAGTTTGACACCTGCCAAACATCTGCTTGTCACTGCCAGAAGAGCAATAACAACACTTCTATTTTTTATGGAAAATTCCTCTGAGAGGCAGAACCTGACTTGGAATCTTGCTGATGAGAGACTGGGAGATATTAATCATTAGAGAAATGCAAATCAAAACCACAATGAGATGTCGCTTCACACCCAATTAGGATGGCTATTAAAAAAAAAAGCAAAAAAATAAACAACAGAAAACAATAAGTGTCATTGTTTATTGGAGCCCTTGTGTACTGTTGATGGGAATGTAAAATGACAGTCAAAACGGTGCAACTATGTGGAAAATAGTACGGCGGCTCCCCAAAAAGGAAACACAGACTTCCCGTATGATCCAGCAATTCCACTTCTGGGTAAATACACAGACAGAATAAAGTCAAGGGGCTCAGAAAGATAATGCATACCAATGTTCATAAGATCACTATTCACAATAGCAAAAGGATGGAGACAACTCACGTGGCCCTCAGTGGATGAAAGGACAGACCGAGTGTGGTGCCTCCCTGCAGTGGCATATTATTCTGCTTTAAAAGGAGTGAAATTCTGACACGTGCCGCAGCACGGATGGACCACGGATGGGCTTACTGTTTACTAGGTACGGGGTTTCGCCTTGGGATGGTGAAAAAGTTCTGACGCTGGATGGTGGTGATGACTGCACACAACTGCGAATGTCCCTAATGACACATAAAAATGGTTAAAATGGCAAATTGTGTATATTTTACCAGAGTAATAAAAAATGCTTTAACGCTGCTTGCCATTCTCCAGATACACGCTGCTTTCGTCCTGTTATTTTGTTTTTAAAATCTTTTAACACTGCAGATAAAGCTCTCATCATCATTATTTTATGTAGCAATGCTCGTTTGGATTTACCCACATGCCTACCCACGTCCTTGCTCATCTGCAATCCTCGTGACTCAGAGCTTCACGTGAGGTTGCGGATCTATCGCCTGAAGGATGTTCCTAGCGTTTGCTTTAGAGAAGGTCGTCAATTCTGTCACGTCTCGTGTGTCTTCAAATGTCTTCCTTGCCCCCTACTGGAAATGTTACCACTTTTTCTCAGAACCTTGAGGGTATCCACTGTCCCACACCCCTGACGACGTTGGGAAGTCCTCCGTCAGTCTGGCATCGGTACCTGGGCGTGTCACTGGTCTCTTCTTCCTGCTGTGAAAATTTCCTCTTTAGACTGCCGTGGTTTCACTGCCCTGTGGCTTGTGTGGCTTTTTATTTATCCCGTCTCGGGTTCACTGGGCTCTCAGAATGTGAGGGTCAGTGACTCTGAATAACTTCAGAAGACTCCGATCTGTGTTGGAATATTGGCTCGTCTCTAGCCTCCGTTTTCTTCCCTGTGGAGCTGGAGGTGCGTTGGTCCTTGTCTCTGTGCTGGCGCCCTCCCCTCTGCGCTCTTCCCGGGGCAGCATCTCTCTGCGCGGGGGTCTCTCCCATCCATCCCCTGCTCTGCAGTGGTCTCTTCAGTAGACCCCGGTCTGCTGTTGAATCTTTCAATTACGTTTTAAGTTTTCCAAGCATTCTAATTTTAACTTTCTAGAAGTTTTATTTAGTTTTTAAATGGATGCGCTATTTTTACTTTCCTGTTCCTTGCTCAGGTTTTAAAACTGCTCTTTTTTAAAAACCCATACAAAACGTAGTTCCTTCATATTCTGAGTGCATCCGAATTATTCATGCATCTGATTCTGTTTCCCTTCTTTTCTGCTGGTTTTCACTCGGCGTACCCAGTTTTGAATATGACCCCATGATCCTTGGAACTTTTTTGGGTAGGAGCTTTTTTTGAGGCTTGGGTTGAGGTTTCTTTCATTTCTACAGACAGGATTTGCATTGACTCCTGCCCATCCCTGGAGGCCACATTGTTTAAATCCTCTGCTTGAGGTGGGTGGGATGCACAGGCTGTGTGAATTTGGCCACAAGCGCCGGGAGAGGCCAGCTTGTGTTGACGCTCTCCAGAGAAGTATATTTTTCTTCTATCCAGACTCAAGGCTTAATTAGGCAAATTCATCTGCTATCCCACTCTGCCGAGCAGTTTGCTTCTCTTTCAGGCTTGTTTTGAGGGGGGTGTCCCCGGCCAGATTTATGGAGGGGTCCTCTGTCCCACCGGGGACAGCCATATGCCTGTAGCCCCCGAATCCTGTAGCCTCTAAGGTGAAAATGTTAGGGATCCAGGGAACTCCTGGAGCCCACTTTTATACTCACCCACTATCCACGATTTACTCTGAAATTGACCTCTGAGGATTGCCTACTTCTGGGACAACTTTGTGGTGTATCTGAAAACATGAACTTTTCTTTTTTCTTGCAGTCACACTTATTCACATCAAAAGGGTGGTTCACTCAGTTCCTGGTCCTGCACACAAGGGGAGCTCTCTTCTGCCCTTTTCAATAGATCTTTGTTCACCTTCCCAGTATCAACTTCTTGTTTTAATTTCGTAATTTATTTTTTGCCAGGAGATTACCCATCATTTCTACTGATTTAATAATTTGTTAGAGTTGCAAGTAACATTTTAAAAAATCTCTTCTGTATCTGTAATTATATCTCCTTTTTTATTTCCCATCTTAGATATAGTAACACACACTCTTCCTTAAGGATTTCTATACAATCTATATTATTGATATTTTCAGAGAATCAAATTTTAGATTTATTTATACTTCCACTAATTTATATTTTATTTGATTTTAGTTTTTCTTACTAATTCCTTTACATGTTTTTTTTTTACTTTTTTCTGTGTTTTCTTAAACTAAGCAATAAGTTCTTCTATTTTTAGCTTTTAGTATTTAATAACGAAATATTTCCACACATTTCCCTCTGCTTACATCTCTGACTGAATCTTATACATTTTGTTATGAAGAACTTTCCTTATTTCTTTTTAGATGGTTTATTATTTCCAGTTTGATTTTCTCTTTGACTAAAAGTGTGTTTCTTAATTTCCAGGTAGTTAAGGTTTTTGGTCCCTCTTTTTATAGTCTATTTCTTAGTTATACTGGATTATGATACATAAATGTGACTTATAAAAAACTCTACTTTAAAAATTTTGTCCATGATTTATTTGTGGCCAATTATATAATTTTTAAGGGCAATTAAAAATATGTATTTTTTCTTTTTCTGTATCTGTTAAATCGAGTTTATTGTATTTTTCAATTTTTCTCTGTCCTATCGTTATTCAGATCCAAAAGAAGTCAGATCTAAAAGAATCTGAAATTCTGAAAGAAATGTTCTGAATTCTCTAAGTATTACTTACTTTTATCAAGTCTCTTGTTTTATATGTTTACTTATGTTTTGTTGGGTTCATACAGGTTCTTAAAATTGTCATATGTTCTTCATAAAGGTCGCCTTTTATCATTACTTTATATTGTTCTTGAAAAATTTTCATACTTGGAATTTTAACTTCTACTTTGGTATTAATATCGCCATTCCTTCTAGCTCTTGATTTCTGTTTACTGTATCTTTTGCCATTTCGGATTTTCCCTTTATATTATAAATTACATTGTTTAAATGTGTTTTTGTGTACGTGTGTGTGTACAGCATATATGACACTTTCTGCCTTTTATTATTATTATTTAATTTAATTTAATTTATTTATTTTGAGACAGAGTTTTTCTTGCTTTGTTGTCCTGGCTAGAATGCAGTGGTGTCATCATAGCTCACAGCAACCTCAAACTCCTGGGTTCCAGTGATCCTCCTGCCTCAGCCTCCCGAGTAGCTGGGATGATAGGTGTACACCACCGCACCCAGCTAATTTTTTTTTTTTCTATTTTTTGTAGAGACTGGGGCTCACACTTGCTCAGGCTGATCTCGAATTCCTGACCTTGAGTGATCCTGCTGAGGCAGGAGGATCACTCAAGGTCCGGAACTTTTTTGGGGGGGTGCGGTGGTCACTTTATTTAACAAAATCTAAAGTTAATCAGTATTTCTCTCTTCTTCCCAAATAACACTAAGACTTTAAAACCACTTAGCTCCATATTGCTTTGCATTATTTGTTGAACAGAAATGATTATCTACAGAATTTCCATTTGTTTTTAGACATGAGCATTATAGTTGTGAGTGGTTTTGAGTTTGTTTTCATTTTCATGTGACTATCTGCCTAATGTTTTGTAGGTACTTTTGATGGGATTTGTTGTGGCAGGAAAATGAACTTGGACTTCTGACTTTCTTAGGTTTGATGGGTTAAAGTGTACTTTGCATATTACTGTCTAAGTTCGCCTCCAGTGGAAAACAAAGAGAAGAATAGTATGGCCTCCAAAAGTAGCATAAATGTTAAATATTGAATACTTACAGCCTGAGCTTCTTGTTTTCTAAAAAAAATCTACATATTTTGAGGCCTTAAAGAAAAAGAACTTCATTTTGCTGTCTTTGCTCTCAAAATACATTTTACATTTATGTGATTTATCATGTTCATTTTTTTTCTTTGTTTAGGTAAAATACTTATTTTCTGATAAAACAGGAACCCTCACTTGCAATATTATGACATTTAGGAAGTGTACCATTGCAGGTATAATTTATGGGTAAGTGTTTTTGTTGCCATACTCTGTTGGAAATTCTCATTTTTTTCTTAAAATTAATTAGCTTTTATTTACTCCAAGGTAGTATTGTAGCTGCATCTGAATGAGACTGAAACTTAATATAGCCTAAATAAAAACTTGCAGTTGTTAAAAAAAATATGGTTTACATCGTTAGGATTCCTAAGGAATCTTATATTTACAGTCTTGTAACGGTTACATTTCCCCCCTCATTTTTTCCTTAGAAATCATTCAGACAGAAGTGTTGGTAATGGAAGAAACTTCAGGTTATGGACAACGTTCTTTTCTACTTTGCCCTGTTTCTTTTCCCTGCAACCAACTTGTGTTAATACTGGAGTATTAACACACAATCCCACAGCTCTCTCTTGTCCAGACTTCAAATGGTAGTTTCTAGAAGCTCTGCTGGACAGATCTTCCCCAGGCAGTATTCAAAGAACCTAGAATCTAGCCTTTGATTTATTGATTTTGTAGTTACTCTGTTTCAAACTCCTTAGTACGGTACAGTTTCTAATGCAAGTTCAGACATTTGCAAAGGCCATTTTGCAGCTTGTGTCTGAGGAGGATGTATCATCTGACAGAACTTTGTTGACTAGAGTCCTGTAAACTCTTTAAGTGTGATCTTCCTGAAAACAGAAGATGGGGCTATGTGTGACTTTTGATGCCTCTGACGGTCAACTGGTGCCACCATGAACGTTTTGTTAATCTTTTCCATTCTTCCTTGTAGTCAGACACCTTCTTACGCCACGGAATCCTATGAATTTGATGACTCCAAATTATTGGATAACATTGAGAATGGCCATGTAAGTCTGTTATTCTCATTCAAGTTGACACAGTAATGCTCTGTAACTTTAAAACATATATGTGTCTTCCTAAAATGTATCTCTCTCTAAATATGAAAAGAGAGTCTTGGAATTTTCTGATGTCTGTATAATAAGCAAGGGATTTTGTACTAATATTATGAGCTAAGCACTGAATTTATGAGTGTGAGCGAATTTAAATATTATACAGGAACTTTTACTACGTAGCAATCTATGTTAAGACTGTCTGTCTGCTTTCAGGCTATTTGATTCTATTGAATGCTACCCATATCTTCACTGATCTGCTTTAAGATGTTGACGTACTTGATTTGAAATCTCAATCTTCTCAAAAATTAATCTTTTAAAGCATAAAAGGTTTGTTTAAAAACCTTCAGCGCACTGGCACCATACTTACAATAAAATCCAAACCTGTTGCCATGGTCTTCTCTTCAATCTCGTTCTGTGTCATTGTTCCCCTTGCCCAAGATGCTAAAGTCACACTTGCCTACACAGTCCACAAACACACAGAACTGTTTCCCAACTGGCGCCTTCGAGTGTGCGATTAATTCCCTTTGTCCCGTGTGTGCCGCCATCACTGTCCGCTACACAAGCTGCCAGCTGACCTTTTTGTTTAGATCTTAACGTCAGTGCCGTCTCCGCAAGCGTCAGTTCCTGCCCGTCTGTCTACAGTGGGCCGTTCTGTTCTCTATCACAGTCCCTGTTTGTTTGCTCCAGCTTTGGGAAATCCTGTCTCCCCAAGGAGAATAAAAGCTCCAAGAGGGCACGGTCGTCTTGTTCCCTGGGGTCTTCCCAGCTCCTACGCCATCCCAGACTCGCCAGCCACCCCCAAACACGTTTTGCACGCGCGATGTGGATTGGGGCTGGAGCCTGACTTTGTGTGTACCTGCGGTCCGACCTCGGTTGGCACCAGTTGCAGACTCTGTGTAACTCCCGTGTTGCTGAAGTTTAAAAAGATTCACCGACTCTGTGCCTTTTTATAGCCCACAGAAAAATACATCCAGGAATTTTTTACGCTGTTATGTGTGTGCCACACTGTCGTTCCTGAGAGAGACGGAAGTAACATCACCTACCAGGCATCCTCCCCAGGCAAGTGTCACGCGCACGCAGCCCCTCGTGCCCGGCGGGGGATGAGGTCTCAGAGGAGATGGGCGCTGCCCCCGACCCCCTGACTGCCACTGCCTTTCTCCCGCCCTCGAGTCCTTACAGGCTGGGCATTTGTGCTACAGAGCAGCTCTGAGCCTCCCTACAACTCCGGGGCCCCTGGGTCCCCAGCCCTGAAGACTGGGAGGGCGCTCAGCCCCTGGGGCTCTGCGGTGTTTGGTGCTCACCAGTAACAGAGCAGGGGTAGAGTCAAGGCCACGCAGCATTTTACAGATGCTGTCAATGGCTTCAGAACAAACGAGATCATGGTGGAGACTAAGGAAACATTTCACTGACAGCCTGGTAAAATCATCTTCGCTTAACTGAAAGAGGCCAAATTGTTAACCAAATTTCCTCCTTCACGAACAGTATCTAGCTCCTAGAAGGACAGATAGGAGCCTTTGGATCACAAATGCCAAGTCTTTAAAAAGACGTGGTATTTTAGTGCTAGAGAATGGCAATCTGTATGAAATTAAATTCGGCGTTATATCTTTGCTCAGTTCCTGCTGATACAAACTTTTTGTTGGCAGATGAAGCGGCTTTATTGAAAGGAGCAAAAAGACTTGGCTTTATGCTCACTGCAAGGACGCCGTACTCCGTCACCATAGAAGCTGTGAGTAGCTCCCTGACTACCTGTGGGCACTTTACACGGACCTGCTGTTCCAGAGAGTTACAAGTATACAGTGGCGCAGAACGGGAGCCCTGGAGGCACAGTGCCTGGGGCTCCAACCCGGCCCCACACTCCACAGCCGTTATTCTCAGACACGTTCCTTAGCTTCTCAGCATTTGTCCCGTTTTCTCATGAAGCCTGTCATGGGGTCACTGTGAGGACTGAACAAGTTAGTATCTATAACATACTTGGAATTAGTGCCTGGCACGTAGAAAGTGCACAGCTAAAGTGAGCTATTCCAGAGAGTTAAAATCATTAGGACTTCAAGAAATATACTATGTATTTCCTATGAGGAATTGACATGGTTCAAACTATTTTTTGGTGAGTTCTGTTATTGTTATTGTTATTCTTTAAAAAATGTATATATATGTATATATATATATATATATACTTGCTCTGCCTTGATAACCACAAGTCTTTGATATGGGGAAGAAATTGAAGCATTGCTAATGTGGTGAACAACATAGGGTTGTTTTTTTCTAATAATAAATGCTATCATTAGAGATGTTTACTAGACCTTGAGTCCCTGGTGGAAGCTACTGATTAATTCATCTTTATATCCATAGTACCTGGCACGTGATGACTCTCAAATGAGTTAAAATTCTGCAGTGCCTTATCGGTGCTGCTGGGAGCTGGGAGATTCAGAGATAAGTTCATCTTGGCTACAGGACATTAAGAGGCTGTGACTAGAAGTATTTAGAAAAGAACGCATCGCTGCCGTGAAACCTCACGCACAGCGTGCCGCCCCCTTCCATATTTACCTCTTCGCGTCACCTAAGCACTGAAGGCTTAGTGCGATACTAAGATACATCTGGCCTGTGCGATACGGCACAGCGAGCGCTCTGCTCCCCGCTGCTGGCCGCCACCAGAGAGCGTTTATGGAATGTTTCCACAGTGCCGAGTTCAGATGGCGAAGACAGCTGCGTTTGTCCTGAACTCGTGCTGTTAGAAACACGTGTGCAGTTGATCAGGTTGCAAGCAACGCTCTTCTCAGAGCCTTGTCAGGCTGGCAGGAGAATTTATATTTTGAAGATGTGTATTCGGAGGGTAACACTTCTTTGTGACTGGGGTAGTGAATGATTTTGCGACAGGAATACTTTTCTCCTCAAGTAAGAATGTGTTGTCTTGCATTCCTACAGATGGGAGAAAAAAGCACTTTTGAGATTCTTCATGTCCTGGAGTTTTCTAGGTAAGCTGCCTTTGCCCAAAGTTCATGTATTTCCCAGGGCTGTTTCCATGACTAGGAAAATGGAGATCTGGCAACGCATATCAAGACTCCAGCGCGGAATCGTGAAATTCTAGTTAGCCTCTTCCTTGGAATCTCACCTCTGTTCTCACCTCTTGGGGCCTCGTCAGGCCGAACTCCTGGGTCTCTACTTTATAGCACTTGTCACGGTCACAGTGACGATTTTGAATCAACTGTCTTGCTAACTAGACTGTAAGCTCTGGATGGTGGAGGGGCAGGAATCACTGCTCTAGGATTACAGTGGCCCAGATGGCTGCCTGTGTATGCAGATTGTAGCGCAAGGAGACAGACACCAAAGAAACGAGATAACAAGCAGGTAATTTCAGGTTGTGACGAGTGCTGTTAAGAACATTGAACAGTATGAGCCGGCAGACACACACTGCGGCGCGGTTGGAGGCGGAGGTCTGCGACCTTTACTTGCGTGGTCGAGGAAGGTGGGATTTGGGCTGGCAATAGGAAGACGGAAGGAGGCAGTCCGGGGAAGATGCGGGGGGAGAGCATTCGGGCAGAGGCGGCAGCCAGAGCCCGGGCCTGGGAGAGGTGGGTCTTGGCATCAGTACGGTGACGTGGGCTGCAGGGGCAGGCAGGGCGGCCCTTGGAGAATCTCCCGGCAGGATTTTCAGGGTCTTTGTAGCATAGGGTGAGGAATTTTATACTTTCCTAAGTGTGTCACAAAACCCATTAGAGGGCTTTAAGCAGGGCAGTGTTATACGATTTCTGTTTTTAAGAGATCACCATTTTCTTAGACGTGTTGTTTTACTTGCTGTAGTGCCACCATGTAGTAAAGTAATAAAGAACAGAGTCTCTTTCATTCTTGAGTTAGTAACACTTTTATTTGTTTGCCAGCTGGCTACTTAGTGGTGATCGTGTAATTATCCACACTTCTTACTCCCAGTTTGCTCATTTGTGTCTTTGCCAGTGCTTTGCTAGAGAATGGCGGGAAGGAGGAGAATACGGGCTACCCGTTTCGGTCAATTCAGAGCCCGACTTTGAAAAGAAATGCTCAGTCGCTAAGTTTAAAGTTAGTAACTGGAACGCGGTTTAGCGTTTAATGTATCTCTTCTTTCCCTGGGGACCCATGTCTCCCACCACAGTTGAAAATTACATATAGAGTTTGTATATATACAACTCTCTCTATGTATAGAGTCTCTCAGGGGGAGAAGTTCTTGCTGCCTGTCTACTATCATTTCATGGAGCATTTGGGTACCTGCTCTGTGTTAGAACTCTGCTGGAGTGAGGAGCTTTTCAATCAATTTGAAGGCAGTGTCCTTGCCCCGAGGAGCTTGCAGTGTAGAAGACACAGTTATGTGCAAAAAAAATTATGTACTAGACAGGCTCTGGTAAGATATAAGTACAAGGGTATGTCAAGTTCTACGTGAGCACAGCAGAGGTTGTTCTGACTGCAGAGTTTCAGGAAGGCTGTGTGGAGGAGGTTGCATCTTTGGAGGACAGGTAGGAATCGAACAGGTAGATGTGGAAGTTTGGAGTGGGACGCATGTCTTAGGAAGAGGGTGCGGAGGCAGTGATGAAGCAGAGGAGAATGTAAGCTGTGTGGGGCTAGGGAATCTTCCGGTGTCGCTGCACACTGATTGTATAATAGATAGCGCTGTGGGATAGAAGGAGGAACCAAGAGGCTGAGGACTTGAAGGTTACCTGCAGGGGTCTCCTGAAATGTCTTCCTAGGGCATGGAGAGTGTCTGAGGGTTGAGAGGAGGGGACACCATGATGAGGATGGAGTGTCATCTCAGGCAGTTTGCTTCGGCAGGGTTGGGGCAAGGTGGAGAGGAGAGATCGTCAAGCCTGTTTGGGCTGTTAAGTCAGGAAAAATGGCAGTGAGCTTAAGGTCTGTCTACAACACTAAACAGAAGAAGAAGACAATCTGGAGGACTTTGAGACAGAACTATGTATAGAAAACTCTCTGGCATCCATAGAACGAGCATTTTAATATCTCTGTGCAGCAAAATGGGGCTGTGAAGGTCTACCTGACAGAAATGTTGTGAGGGCTAAGTAATACACAGAGCCTGGGAAGTTTTCCTCTTTCCTCATTAGTTTTTTAAAAATGATTATATTACATATGTATAGTATGTATTATATACTGTATAATATTATCTATAATACACATTGCATATATGTAGTATATATTATATAGTATATAATTAATATTACTACTAATAATAGTATTAATTATGTATTATATGTTACATGAAATATGTTTTATATAATATGGTAAACATAGTCTATATGTATTATATGCACACGTATGATAATCATATATTCTACATTATATTATCTGTACAATATTATATATATGTACTATACATAATCTATGTAGTTGTGCTGGTAAATGCCACAGAAGAAAGGAGAGTAGCTGAGAAGTGGCAGTAGGGAAGGCCATGGGGATTCATAGTTAGAATCCTAGTTGAGTGGAGACCCGCAACCGGAGGAATACGCTGACCTTTTCGCAAATTACCGTTTGAGGACTCTGACTACTGGGGTCCTTTTGGTGCTGATTTCGTGTGTGTGTGTGTTAGCATCACATACTGAAGAAAATGGAAACTGATGCTATTTCTCCTGTTGTTCTAGTAACAGAAAAAGGATGTCCGTCATTGCCCGGACTCCTGCGGGCAAGCTCCGGCTCTACTGCAAAGGGGCCGTAAGTACCGGGATTTGTCATCACATGAGCTCTCTCTCTCTCTCTGTTCCAACAACGTGTAGGAAGCCTTTCACAACTTCTCAGTATTTTTAAATGGTGTTGCTTTTTCTCTGCTGTTGCTATTGGTTGTCGATAGCATTATTCAAGATGGAAAAGTTCATTTCCCGGTAGCCCAGAAGCTTCCTCAACAGTCAAAAGCTTTTGAAATTTTGGTGGCTCACACCCGAATGCTCCTACATAAGCTTCAGTGTAAGTGAGAAGTCTGCTGTCCCTGAGCTGTTTTATTGAGTACCAATGATCACACAGTTGGTGCTAAGGATTCGTAGCGGGAATTTTGATCCCGGTTCCAAGCCCAAAGTGCTTGATTTGGTGGATCTCAGGAATTCACCTTTACATCCATAAGTTTTTTTAAAAACACTTACATATTTGTTCACTACATGTGTACTTAAACGAATCAGCTTTATCGAGGTGTAACTGAGGTTTATTGAAGTAAGATAAACTGCATGCATTAAGGTGTACGATTTGGTGAGCTCTGGCCCTCATCTGCTTCCGTCACTATAAACCACTGATCTTTTTACTCTCTCTATAGATCTGTCTTTTCCAGAATGTCAGGTAGTTGGAGTCATAAAGTGTTCATACATTCACTAAAATTTTATACAAATAAAATCATAAAGTACATATGACTTTTTGTTTGGCTTCTCTCACTCATAGTTATTCTGAGATTCATCATGTGTCGATACTTCCTTTCTTCAGAAGGAAGAAGTATTTCTATTTTTTTTTTTTTTTTGAGGCAGGGTCTCTGTTGCCTCAGCTGGAGTGCAGTGGCGTCATCATAGCTCACTGCAACCTGCAACTCCTGGGCTCAAGCGATCCTCCTGCCTCAACCTCCCATGTAACGGGTACCACAAGTGTGCACCCCCACACCTGGCTAATTTGAGTCGTACTTTATTGTATGGTTTTATCACAGTTTGCTCATCCATTTACCTGTTGGTGGAGATTTTACTTGCAGTTTTGCTTAATGCTTTTATGAAGATTTGTGTGCAAGTCTTCATATAGACTTTGGTTTCATTTCTCTCGGGTATGTATCTAGGAGTGAAATGGCTGGGTCCCATAGTAGACGTATGTTTAACTTTTTAAGAAACCACCGTAATGTGGTTATAGTCTTACCAGAAAGCTCTATCAATGCTTGGCATGGTTCATCTTTTTAATTTTAGCCATTCTATTAGGTGTATATGTCATTGTGGTTTTAATTTACATTTACATTTAATTTACATTTCCATGCTGTGACTGATGGTGGTGAGCAATTTGCAGTTTGAGGTGGGGGTCCCCAAGACCATCCTCATTGTTTGGAGATTCACTATTGTTTGGAGATGTATGAGTACAAATCCTTGTTCTCGTACTTTTACGGCAATGTAGTAAAGATACACAGCCAGACCATAAGGTAAGAAGACACAGGCCAGGTCTGGAGGAATCCACGTGCAGGCTTCCCAGGGAGTCACACAGGGCGATTGTGTAACAGTTTAGGGAGCTGGTTACCAGCCAGATTCCTAGATGCCAGCCAAGGGCCAACCTTGCCAGTAGCTCTTTCTAAGGATAGTGGTCTCCAACCCACTATGTTAACTCTCCTGCACACTATTCATATATTTCTTTCTCATAGTGTCTGTTTAAATATCTCTCCCTTTAAAAAAGACTTTAGTTTTTAGAGCAGTTTTAGGCTCACAGCAAAACTGAGAGGAAATTACAAAGATTTCCCACATCTCCCTCCCGCCGCCCACAAACAGCCTCCCCGTCATCAACATCCCCCCCAGAGTCCTGCATTTGTTACAACTGATGAACCTACATTGATGCGTCATAATCACCCCAAGTCCGCAGACGGCATTAGGGTTCACTCATGGGGTGCACTTTTATGGATTTGGATAAATGTAGAATGACAGGTGTCCACCAGTATAGTCTCATACAGAATATTTTCACTGCCCTAAAAATTTGTTTTCCACCTATTCATCCCTCCCTCCACTCAGCCCCTGGAAACCACTGATCTTTTTGATTGTCTCCATAGATTTGCCATTTCCAGACTGTCGAGTTGTTGAAATGATATGGCATGCGGCCCTTTGAGACTGACGTCTTTCACTCAACAGTAGCGCTTACGGTCCTGCCCTGTCTTTTCGTGGCTTCATAGCTGGGACCAACACTACATGTCCTAACTGTGGGTCGCTGGGATGACTTTCTTAAATTACGAGCTTTTCCAGTTTGGCTGTTGGGATAGGCATCGTATCTATCTCTGTGTGAGCCCCAGGAACTGCTACCTCTAATTCTTTCTAGCGGTTCTTTCTCTGGAATCTGACAGTGTCTTTATAGGCATCAGTCAGCACTCTGCTGAATACTTGAAAGATCCTGCTGTTCTTTGGAGTTTTCTCTTCCTGTAGCTTCTTCTCTTTGTGCTCTGCCCTGGAACTTCTAGTTTTCTGACCCCGCTAGGATCTCGGCTCCATCTCCTCAACTGAAAACAGCTGCTGAGCTTCATCTGCATTCCTTCTCCCTGCGCCTTGGCCCAGGGCGGTCACTGGACTCGCCTTATTGTTTCCTGTCTCTCAGGCATCTCTGTCCTTTGTCTCCTGACGCTCGGTAGCCTGAGAATCACTGTTTCATATATTTTATCTGCAAGTACAGCTTCTGTCCCTGACCCTCAAGCTTCTACATGTATGTGTCTTACTTTCTCTCTGTTTCATAGCATCTTGGTTGTGAAACTCAGACCCCTTGGGCTCACCAACCCATTTTATAAAAGCTTTGGTGATCAACGTGGCCTTCATTAAAATTATTGTAGGAAAGTTGGAGGAGCGAGTTTATGTGGCTTGTGTCTCAGCCTCTCATTTCCAGCAGCAAAGAACTTAAAATCCGCACTCAAACTTTCGGAAGCATGGTTCCACCACCGTGCTCGGCCCACCTTTCCTCTACCTGCCCCTCCGTGAAGGCGGGCACATCCGGCTCTTCCGTTCCACACCCTTCCTCCTGCATGTGCAAGCTCATCTCAGGCTCAGCCCAACAGATGCCCAGTAGTGTAACCCACGCTCCTGAGAGGGCACCGCAGGCGTTATCTGGCCCTGGATCAGCCCACTGATGTCTGACAGCCTCCAGGCGCAGCCCTCCCCTCACCACAGAAAGCATCATATCAAAGTACTTATTCCAACCCACCACAGCCCTCACAACACCAGCAAATTGGTGAATAAAAGATTCACCGTTTTGTTACAAATTTATAATGGTATATTTCCTATCGGATATTAGTTTTATCATAACATGCAAGGAAACAAAATACATTTTTTGTGTGTTTCCTAATCTCAGAATAGCACAAGAAAGTACGTTGAAGTATTAAACTCTACCTGAAATATATAGAAAGAAATTCAAGTTAAGGTTTTCTCTCTCTACTTTGTTCTTGACCAATGGTGTTTCTTATCTTGGAGTGTCTGTTGAAGAGAGATCCGCTTGGGCCGGGACTGCCTGATGCTTCTTTAGGGTCAGAGAGCTGGCTTGCCTTCGAATCATGGAGGATGTGGCATTCAACTCTTCTCATTATTTCTGCTAGGTGTGATGTTTAATAGATTTTGTGTTTTATTTCTTTGATAAATTTGAGGATACATAAAGCGACGGAATCTCCCATTTCTCCTCCCTGCTTTGTGGTCTTCTCTAACATGCTTCATCTGTAGTATCAGACTTAGATTTCTTTAAAGTGACTTGACCAATTCATACTTTAAAGCTTGTTTCCAGCTCATTCTGGACTTGTGCTTTCGTTGTGGTCACAATAACTCATTCACACCTGTTAGGTATAGCTATACAATTGTAAAGCAGTGTTTAGAATTCTGCCTGGAAGGCTCATATAAGATGCCAATCAAAGGGAATTTTTTTTTATAGGATACAGTGATTTATGAAAGACTTTCAGAAAATTCTCTGTTTGTGAGGGAGACATTAGCCCATCTAGAATATTTTGCCAGAGATGGTAAGTAAAAATTGTTTGGAATCTCATTCCCTTTGGAAATGCCTTTCTTAAATGTTGAAATTACAACCTGAATACAGCCACTGATGCTTGTTGGGCACATAGGTGGACAAAAGGGTAGCTCATTTGTATACGTGACTTTGTAATGCCTCCTGTTTACTTAAATGTAAATGGTTTCCCAAACAAACCCTGGTGACACATTATTATTACATTATTTTCCTTTTTTCCCTCTCTCCAGCGGTTTAGTTCATAAGCTGATGCTTCATACAGACACATGTGTTCAACCTTGAAGTATGGGTATTTTGCAAGGTTGTACATTGGGCCTTTTTTGCTATCTTAAAAATACAGATGTGCTATAGGCAGGTAACACCAGGTAGAAACATATAGGAACTATACTATAATTGAACGCAAGAAAGAACAACAACTTCTGTAGCTCTTATATGGAGAGTAAATTTCTAGGGAATCCACAAGACTTTGTATATTTTGTAGGAGTTAGCCTAAAATATTAGAGTATGGATTTAAAATGTTTTAAAGTCCTTGAAAAATAGAATTTAAATTAATTTTCTGTTGATTTTGAGATTATTTGATAAGTGACTGAAAAACTGAACCCTTGTTCATTCTTTTACTCATTTAACAAATTGTTACTGAGCATCTGCCAAGTGCCATCCACTGTTCAGAGCCTCTAGGACACGAGCGAATAAAACACAGGGAGCTCAAGCCCTGAGGGAATTTACCAATAAGTAGGTGCTGTCAGGTGGTGCCGTGTGCTAGGAATAAAAATACAGCAGGGTGAGGGAGCAAAGGGTGAGGCGGTGCTCTCTCTGCAGGGTGGTCTAGGCACAGGCTGCGGGAAGGAAGGTGGAACTGTGTCACTCCAGGGGAGAGTGCTCCAGGAAAAGGGTAGCAACAGTGCACGAACCTGGAAGTAAGAGGACCAGCTGGGACGCCACAGCCAGTGATGAGAAGCAGGGAAGAGACGGCAGGGAGCCAGAGGCAGACTGGATGGGGCCATACGAAGAACTTCGCATTTCCATGAATTTTAAGATGCTTTTGAATTCTATTTTCAAATGTTCCATTTTTCCCTGATCGCTGGTTGCATGACCAAGCTATATACTATGTTCTTTCTTGCAGGTCTGAGAACTCTCTGTGTTGCTTATACAGATCTAACTGAGAAGGAATATACACAATGGTTAGAGAAGTATAAAAAAGCTAGTGTAGGTCTACACAACAGAATTCAAAGATTGGAAGAATGTTACGAAATTATCGAAAAGGTAACATAGCCCATATGTCCTCTACGTGCCGAGATAAATATGTGAAGGAAATCTACTTACTGATGCTTTCATGTCTTGATGTAATTATTAAAACTGAAATTTTGGGCCTTTTTTCCTTTGGGAGTATAACTCTGTTTTATCACATTGAAAATTCGTAAAATGTTTTTATAAAATGTTTCAAAATATTTCTGTGTCTTCTGAATCATAATCACTTCAGTCTTGTAGTGTTTTTTATGACTCTTTCCATTTCAAAAGAAATATGTATTCATTATAGAAAAACAAGGTGGAATAAAGAATAGAATAATAATGAATAATAGAATAATGAGTAATAATAATAATGAATAGAATAATGAACATCTGTAATGTTGGGCTAATGACTTCCTAAGTTCTAGCATATAAGATTCCAACGTCTTCTCTTTCTTTATATATTTGTGGTGCATATGTAATATTCCATTGTATGTATTTAACACACACGCACTAATTTTTCCAATGAAAATTAGCATGTGCTGTGCAGAATGCTTGAGTTATAAATCTTTCACTTAATAAATTGAGAATTTTTACATATTAGTGAATATTCTTATATGTTATCTTTGTCATCGTAAATAACAGAGGGAGGCTTTCTAAAGGAAAATGATATATATTCAGGAACAGGACACTGCAATGAATATGCCTGTGCCATAGTGATCTATGTATGTATTCAGGGAGGCAAAGGAAAACAAATATCATTAAAGGAAAAATGAGGAAGATTACATAATTATTTTGAGATGATTATTCTTGGTTACAAGCATCAATAATAAGGGTGATATCAGTCTGAGGTTGTACAGGCAGCTGGTGGGCAGAGGCTCCTGCGGAAGTATTTTTTTGGTAAGGCCGTGATGGCCTTTGTGCCAGGTTGTAGGTTTTTGCGGAGTCTTTTGTGGCAGTTTTTATCAGTATTTATGCATTAGAATCCTCCCTGTATGGCCTTTCCTAGCATTATTTGTCAGCGTTTTTTTTTTTTTTTTTTTTTTTAAAACACAGTGACTCCATTTTGATTCTGACACCCTTCCCATTCTGCAGGTTGTCCGTTTGCTCTGTTGACTATTTCCTTGGCTGTGCAGAAGTTTTTTTTTAATTTAATCAAGCCCCATTTAGTTATTTTTGTCGTTACTGTAATTGCCACTGGGGTCTTAGTCATAGATTCTTTGCCGAGGCTGATATCGAGAAGAGTTTTCTCTACATTTTCCTCTAGAATTCTTATGGTTTCCTGCCTTACATTTAAGTCTTTTATCCATCTTAGGTTAATTTTTGCGAGTGGTGAGAGATACCGATCCAGTTTCATTCTTCTGCATGTGGCTATCCAATCCTCCCAACACCGTTTGAGGGATTCTTTTCCCCAGTGTATAATTGTTGTCTGCTTTGTCAAAGGTCAGTTGCCTGTATGTGAGTGGCTTTGTACCTGGGTTCTCTGTTCTGTTCCATTGGTTTTTGTCTCTATTTCTGTGCCATTAGCATGCTGTTTCTGTTGCTATAACCTTGTAGTATAATTTGAAGTCTGGTAATGTCATTACAGCCTATTACCATACAGAAACCGGATTCACGTGTTGGTAAGGTGCGGAGAAAGGGGAAGTGTCCCATGGTCCCACAGTTAGCTCTCAGTTGTTCAGTAGGTCTGAGTTGTGTATTTCCTTCCCTCACATCAAAGGCTGGAAGGGGCTGGAGATGGATATTTCCCTTCCTGCAGATTGGTAGGCTCTGCTAAACCCAAGTTTTAAGGCTATGATAAAATCGTTTCTCTTGAACACAGGCCTCTGTGAGGAGAGCAGGATAACCTGGGTGTATTTCAAAATGGTTACTTTTTTGCTCCTTCTGCCGTAAACTGGAGGGATTTTTTTCTTTGGTCTTCACAGTCAGAACCTGGTGGCTGTTCCTGGAAGTACAATTCATGAAAGCGTGGGAGCTCCTGCCAAACTGAGCACGCCCAGAATTTTCAACTCTCAGGCCAGTCCACACCGTGCTTCTAGCAATTCGCAGTTCAAACGTTCCCCCCAGTGCCAGGTCCAGCAACAGGCCTCTGCTCCTGGGCTATGGTTCTAGTAAGCTGAAACTCTCAGTGTCTGTCTCTCTGTCCAGCTATAAGGGCAGCAGTTTGTCCTGTGACCTCAGATCTCTGATGGAGCTAAGAAGAGTTGTCAATTTTAGCTTATTCAGCTTTTCTTCTTGTGAGTATTGGAGCGACAACTTCCGAGCCACTTGTGTGTTGGATCAGGAAACTGTTAGGACGTTGCCCACTTTTGAATTGGGTCATCTCCTTATTGTTGAGTTGAAGGAGTTCTTTATGCATTCTGGCCACGAGTCCCTTGTCAGCTGCATAATGTATAAATATTTTGTTCCATTCTCTAGGTGATCATTCACTTTCCTGATAAGGTCCTTTGATGCACAAAAGTTTTTAATTTTGATGAAATCTGACTTCTTTATTTTTTTTGTGTGTGTTGCTGATGTCTTGGTGTCATATATAAGATGGCTATATCTAACCCAGTGTCACAAAAATGTATTTCTATGTATTTTTCTAAGAGTTTTATAGTTTTATAGTTTTAGCTCTTATATTTAGGTGCTTGGTCTATTTTTAGTTGCTTATTATATATAGTGTGAGATAAGATTCTAACTTTACTCTTTTGTGTGTCAATATCCAGTTTTCCCAACATCATTTCTGGAAGGGACTATTCTTTGCACACTGAATTGTCCTGGCAGCCCTGTTGAAATCAGTTGGCCACAGTTACAGGGCTTTATTTCTGGGATCTCACTTCTATTCTATGTCTGGACATATGCTAGTACCACACTTTCTTGATTTTTGTTGCTTTGTGGTAAGTTGTGAAATCAGTAATTGTGATATATTCAATTTTTTCTTCTATTTCAAGATTGTTTTGGCTATTCTGTGTTCCTTGAAATTCCATATGGATTTTAGAGTCAGCTTGTCAATTTCTATACAGTAACCAGCTGGAATTCTGATGGGGATTGTGTTGAATCTATAAATGAATTTGGAGAATATTGTCATCTTAACAATATTAAGTCTTCTGGTATTTGAATAGGAGATGTTTGTCATTTATTTACGTCTTCTATAACTTATTTCAACAACGTTTTTTAGTTTTCAGTGTGTAATTTTTGCACTCTCTTGGTTAAATTTATTCCTAAGTATTTTATTCTATTTTGGTGCTATTATAAATGGATTATTTTCTTAATTTCATTTTTTTGAATTGTTCATTGAAAGTGTATAGAAATACAACTGATTTTTGTATATCGTTCTTGTATCCTGCAAGATTGACAAATTCATTTATTAGCCCTAATATGTTTTTTAGAGGATTCTTTAGAGTTTTTATACACACACACACACACACACACACGATCATTCATCTATAAATAGAGATAGTTTTTTACTTCTGATTTTTCATTTTGGATACCTTTATTTCTTTTTCTTGCCTAATTGCCCTGGCTAGAACCTCCAGAAAAATGTTAAATAGAAGCAGTGAGGGTAGACATCCTTTTCCTGTTCATGATCTTATAAGGAAAGCATTTAGTTCTTCTCCATTTAGGTACGATGTTAACTGTGGGTTTCCCATAGACGGCCTTTATGAGGTTGAGGAAGTTCCCTTCTAGTTCTAGTTTTCTGGCCGTTTCTGTCACGACAAGGTTTAAAGCACTCTTTTAAAAATTTCTGTCTTATCCCTGGAAACATAAATCGCTACTGAAAATGCTTTCTGTGGGAAATTTTACATTAAAACACAAAGTTTTAATATAGAAATATCTTTAAAATATTACAGCAGATATGGGACAAAAATGGTAATGGAAATAGATGTTTAATAGGATCAGTTTGTCTGAATATTTAGCATTTATAAACATTCAGCTTGTCAATAAAACTAAAAACGTTATGGCTATTTAAAAGTTTTAATTTATTTGTTATATATGACAGTATTTCAATTAAATTATTTTGATTGTAATTATCAGCATTGAATCAGCTTGCCTTATAGCTTAATTTCACTTTAACAATTGATAAATGTAATATAAAATATTCTTAAACCTTTAGATTGTTCTGGCTTTTGAGAAACGTGTTTCAGATTCTCTGAGGTCGTCTGGTGCTTTACATGAACCTTTTTATCCACCACCAAACATCTGGATCCCTGCAGTGGCAGGGAAATAATTCACAATAGGAACAAAAAGTATAAAATAAATTATTTAATGAGTAAGAACTTTATGAAAAATTGTCAAATTTTAATTAAGGACAAAATGAAGGACCTAAATAAATGGGTGGGTATATACAGTATGTATAAAAACCCAGTGACAATTCTTAAAGTAATGTGATGCATGAATGCATCAAATTCCCAGCAGGATTTTCACAGAACTTGACAAATTTGTCCTAAAATTCATACAGAAGTAGGAGATGGCCTGGGATTGTCAGGGTAGTTTTTGAAGAATAATAAAAAAGAGAGGGGGCTTGCCTGACTAGACATCAAGACTTATCTTAAAGTTACAATATTTAAAGTAATAGGTAGTGTTTATTGACTACTTATTACCTACTAGAAATCATTCTAATCCTTTACATGTATTAACTCATAAAAAAATTCTATGAGTAATTTTATTTTCCCCACTTTTGCATTTTATAGATGAGGAAACTGAGGCACAGGAAATTGCTCATGGTCTCACATCTAGTCACTTACAGAGTTAGGACGTGAATTCAAGAGCCTAGGTTCTTACCAGTCATGCTACACTGCCTCATGCTGCGGTGAAACAGACCAATGGAAAGAATAGGAAAAATGTTCTTGTGTGTGTATATATATTTGGGACTTTGAATAAGAAATTATTAGACTACAGAACTTTTGTCAGTATTTTCTATATTCCATCTTTAAAATGTTTCTTTTTAAAAAAAATCTTCAGTAATAAAAAAAATCTCTTTCAAAAACGTCTAGGGATTTTTTCTGCTTGGCGCCACTGCCATTGAAGATCGTCTTCAAGAACACGTTCCGGAAACCATAGCAACTTTACTGAAAGCAAACATAAAAATATGGGTCTTGACAGGAGACAAACAAGAAACCGCAATTAACGTAGGTAATAGACATAAAGACCGTTTTTAAGAATCTCACTGTACACTTATTCTAAGTACGTCCCAACATCAAGAACGCACAGCTAAGCCTCTGTCGAGTAACTGTTTCGTGTTGTCGGAAGGATGGAGCGCAACAGAACCTTGACATCACGTGGCAGGGAGTTTGGACAGATTGGCAAAGCAAACTCGAAATGCCTCCTTCACATTCTTGAGCTACAGAATGCAGAACGCTAGCATGAGTGATGTGTTAGTGTCTTGTTTCCTTCCTCTAAAGCTCCAAGTCATCTTTTTATTGCCCTACAGTTTATGTATCTACTTTTGCATTGTCTGTGTCTGTTCATAAAAGTTTGACTATTAGTGAGACTATCCAGGTGGCTTGTGTTCTTCCCCTCCAGTTTCCAATGTTGCTTCTTCCTGCCTTTAGAGTGGTGTTGTTGTTGTTGTTGTTGTTTTTTAACTTCACTGTTTGACTATATCTTAGGGTGCAGAAGAAGAGTTGAAAATCAACTGTTAGCAGTAAATATGCAAATTTTGATGGTGAGAAAGGGTTGCAAGTACTATTCTTTCTATGATCATCCTGATAGTCAGTTGTGGTTACAGAGACATGTATGATAAGGTCACTCTGTAGGTACTGGACACCTTTGAATGTTGTCTGCATTAATTTTACTTGACCTTCATTCATTCAATGAACGTTGGGCACTTGCTATGTGCCAGGAAATTCTAGGAACTGGAAATGAAAAGTTGAGTAAGAATGTCTCTCTCTGCCTTCTTGGAATTTACTTCCCAGCAGAGAAGGCAGCAAATTAGCAAGCAGATCAATGTATGTTGTGATATTATTGTGACGCGTGCTAAGAATAAAAACAAAGCAAGGCATAGAGAAAGATAGACTGGATAATTTTAGATGGAAAACCTGTTAAGGAAGGGACATTTGAAGCAGAGACCCAAAGGAAGAGAGGGAGCAAGCGCTGGGAAGGTCTCAGGGAAGAGCACTCCGGCAAGGAGAAGAGCAAACACGAGGGCCCTCGGGCAGGGAGATGCTCATCGTATTTGAGACACCACGGAACAGACAGGGTGGCTGGAGCCAGGGAGCAAAGCAAAGAACAGGTGGGCCACAGTAAGGAACTGGTAGGGTTCTGGGCAGGAAATGACTTGATTTATGCTTTAAAAATATTTGTTACCTATCATGGGGGCACTAGGCTAAATCGAAGAAGGGAGACCAGTTAGGGAGCCTATGTGGAAGTCTAGACAAGAAATGATGGCGACTTATTCTATGGTGAGGACTGTGGGATGGGACTTGAGACGCATGTGGTAGGTTGAACCGTCAGCACTCATTGACATAGGTGTAGTGAGTGTAGACAACTCTTTCAAAGAGTTTTGCTGTGAAGTAGGGCAGAGAAATGGAGTGGTAGCTGGAGAAGAACATAGGGCAGGGAAGGGTTGGGTTTTTTTTTTGAAAGAGTTACTTAACCTCCCTAAATGTCAGTTTTCTCATCTGTAAAATGGGGAAAATAATAGCTTTCACCTCATTGGGTGGTTGTGAGGATGCCTTGAGGCCACCCTGTAAAGAGCTTAGCTTGGTGCCTGGCACTTAGCAAGTCCTCCATGAACATTAGATATTAACGTAAGCATTAAGGACTCATCTCAAGAGTCCAACCATGATGTGGTCACTCATTTATCTATCTCATAATAACAGAATTCTTAGATAATTGCTATATTGAATTGCATCCATTTCAAGAAAAATGTTTAGTACCTGTGGTAATTTTGGAAGAAGAAAGAAATTCTCTAACTTTTTAGAGCCAGACTTGCAGACTCAAACATCCGGAAGAACCAGGCAGGATGGGAATGAAAGAAAATGCACACATGGGTGTGGGGTGCACAGGGAGAGGACTGCCCCCACTGCCTTGTGGAAAGACTGTCCACTGCGGGCACAGGTTTGTAGTTTTTAAAAGATAATCAAGGATTCTGTCTTTTGATATGTAATATCCTGATTTATAAATGACATGAGACTTAAAACATTTAAGCTGAAAAGTTATCTCATTGAATGATCATATTGAATGTTATTTTGAGAACTGCGTAAGTTTACTTCTTTTAGTCATACCTAGAATTTTATTAGTATACCAGGTGTAATACTGTTGATATAGCAGTTTGTTACAACGGAATTTGACTTCCTGAAAGACTTGGAATTATTATAAAGCATAAATCTAAGCTCATGTCATAGAAAGTTAATAAAAACTGAAATCCATAAACGTATAAAAGTACAGATTTAGCCATTAGTTATTAATATATTCACCTTCCCAATCATTTCTATTTAAGTTGCTTATTAAGATTAAAATGAGCCTGCGTTTTAATCTCTCTTCCCTCTACAACCTCTTGCTTAGTCTTTGTTGATGGGCTCCTAGGCCTTGAAACAGTCAGGAAAGAATGATGCAGGAAGAATATAAACAGATCATTTTTTTCTCTTTAATGTTCACAGGAAGCATTAGGTCTTCAAATATGACATCTTTATTTTTCTCTTTCTAGCATATTCCTGCAAACTGATATCAGGTCAAATGCCTCGTATTCATTTGAAAGCAAATTCACTTAAGGTAAGTGCTTTTTAAAAATTATATTTAATATAAGTGCAACCCACTTGTTACTTGGGGGATATCCATCTCCTTAAAATCTACATAAGATTGCCTTGAACTCCCACTCAAACCTATTGGAATGTCCTGGTTTTCTCCAATAATCTGCAAATTCTGTTGGTCGATGGCCCTGGGTCACTTCAAGTTCCTGCTTCTTCCTCCCTTTGCTGAGTTCTTGTGCTCCACTCTCTGAGGCTAGTCCTTTGTCCCCTCCCTGGTGTCCAGCCAAATTCAGGACTCAGATCTCTGATTTTAATAATTAAAAAAGTGAGGTGACACAAGACCCGAAGAATGGGTTCCACTTGTACTCACCATCAAATTGGTTTTGACTGAAAATCTCTTTTAATTGGATTATTTTGTCCATTAACATTTAATGTTAATTACTGAAACACTTAAAATGTATCAT